>VMDR010032270.1:0-11762 GCA_007922815.1 Macrotus californicus
AGAGCATTACCACCATTGAGGACTAGGATAATAAGTTTATCTGTGTTTTTAGTGAAATTCTAGTAACTTCATATAAAAAACCATTTCAGTGTTCAGTGTACAATGTATGTCAGCATTTGACAGATTTGTGCAAAAGGTTGAAAACTCAATTTCTGCTTACAAATTACTTTGTGCTGTTTCCTTACATTGATAGATTAAAAAATATGATACAGGTAGAATTTTTGATAACTTTCAAAAACCTTAAAAATGTGAAGTTCTCTTTGGTTTAAAATATTGAAACTATAATTGTAACATTGTTTGAGTTTAGAACTCAGGGCTCATATTTTCAACTTAATGTCAGTATAACATATTATCAAGTACATGAAAATGCTTAGGCACATTTTCTTCTTGTAGTTTATTTTTATAATATTAATCAGTAAATGCATGTTTTAAGTCTGTGTCACAGTGTGGAGGTGCATGCAGTAGACGCACTCAGAAAAAAAAACATTTCCTCTTAAGGCAGCCATATGAAAGTAATTTTGAAATCAGACTTTTTACTAATATGTGTTTTCTTCATCCCCAAAGTGGAACATATTGGCAATAGTGTTTTATAAATGAAACGAGAAAGGAAAGAATAATGGTAATTGAGGTATTTTTTTAAAAGATTTTATATATTTTTTTTAGAGAGAGGGGAAGGGAAGGAGAAAGAGAGGGAGAGAAATACCAATGTGTGGTTGCCTCTCTCATGCCCTCTACTGGGGACCTGGCCTGCAAAACAGGCCTGTGCCCTGACTGGGAATTGAACCAGTGACCATTTGGTTCACAGTCCACGCTCGATCCACTCAGCTACACCATCCAGGGCTATTGAGCTATTTTTTAACCTTTAGAAATTATAGCTTGTTTTGTTTGCTCTTTATTTAATATTTGAAGCTGATATACATCCATGTAGTTAGTAGAGTATAAAGTTTTGAATAGGAGGTTATAACATTTTGGGGGAGACTGTGTGATGTGGTGAGATGAGCATAGCTCTTGCTTAATAAATTTTTTGTTGAATGAATAAGCACATATTGTGTGCCAAGCACTCACTGTGTTAAATACATACAGGCAACAGGACCTACCTAACTTGGGCGTAACGAACAGGGAAAGCCTTCTAGGAAGTGACCACAAGGAGGGTGAATAGGAGTTTGGTTAAAGCACAGGTGGCAAACACAAGACCTGCAGGCTGAATCCAGCCCTCCACCTTGTTTTATCTGGCCTGGCACCTTGTTTTGACCCCAGCAGCACCGAGCTCCTTGCCCCTAGTTAAGGAGTAGTTACATTTATACAGTCCTAAAATTACATTTGGCCTTTTGATGGCAACTGCAAGGCTGATGTGGCCCCTGGTGAAAATGAGTTTGACACCCCTCGGTTAAGGAGATGGATATGGTTGAGTTGGATTTTGAGTATTCAGGACCAGGGACTAAAATTCATGCAATGATTGTAGTGACATATTCCTGAGGGGTATGGAGGAGAGAGTGAAAAGAGCCTGATAGGAGAGGGTAGGGAGAGCTGTAGGCACATCAAAAAGTCCCTTATCTCAGGCCCTCAGTGAGCCATTGAAGAAAATTAAGAAGTATTCTGATTACTCTTGCCTTTTGACTCTTCTCTATATCAGTGCTTCTGAAATTATCTCTGGTAAAGGACTATTTTTAAAAATGTCTATACTGAGCAGCTGATACTTCTGTAAAATACAATAAAAATGAATTACTAGAAAAATGAAATTTTAAAAAGACAGAAAACAAGCCCATTTAAAAATTGAACAAAATTATTGTCACATTTCTTTATATGTTTCAATATATACTATCAAATTTGTTTTTTCTTTTTCATGAACTAAATATGCTTTCAGTACCTTTGCTGCAGAGGAGTTAACTATTTTTTATCATGAGCCCATCATTTCAGGATTCTAGAAACTGCCATGTGTGTATTGAATTTTAAATCATGTACATGTATACATTATAAACCACAAAATATAAATTAGAAAATGAGAGGTTTTATAAGCTATTTTAAAATTTTGCCCTGGCCAGGTGGCTCAGTTGGTTGGAGCGTCATCCCATGCACAAAAAGTTTGCAGGTTTAATTCCCAATCAGGACACATAGCTAGGTTGCAGGTTCAATCCCCAGTTGGGGTCCATAAGGCAGATAAACAGTTGATGTTTCTCTCTTACATAGATGCTTCTCTCTTCCTCCCCTCCTGCCCCCTCTCCCTCCCTCTCTCCCTCTCTTTGCTTCCCCCTCTCCCCTTTTCTCTCTTTCTAAGATCAATAACCATATCCTTGAGTGAGGATTAAAGTAAATAAAATAATAAATTTTTATTTTTAATAGTATAAAAATATTTGCACTAAATTAATGAGCAGTGTAATTAACCCTTTCGGTACAGGTGCCAGATATATCCAGCGCCCATCTGATGACCTGTGTGGACGAGCGCCGGATATATCCGGCGCCCATACAATGGCTCACAATGGCTCACCTCGTACAGCGGGAGTGTTGCGGCGGAAAGAGTGCTCGTACCGAAAGGGTTAAATGTACTTTATTATGACTTTTGAAAGTCTTGGCTCATTCATACAACAAATAATTAGTGTGTTAAATCATCATGTTGTGCACATTAAATATATACAATTTCTCTTTGTCAGTTACATCTCAATAAGGTTGAAAAAATTAAAAATAAATGTAACAGTTGCCTACATCTTGTTCCAGGAGCTAGGGATATAGTAGACTATAAAATATACAAAAATTCCTGCTTATATAGTGTTCATTGTAGTGGAGGTTCACTCTTTGTGATATGGTGATTCAGAGGCCTTGGTTTTAGGTTCAGTCTGTTTTTTATATTTGTTTTAATGGCTGTCAGAGTTGAAATAGATATCTCATAAAGATATATAGATCAAAATGGGAGAATTAACTGTTGGTTATGTTTCTTTAGTGATAGTGCTCAGTTTCAATTTTATCTAACAATTAAGGACAGATTTTTAAATGAAATTTGGCTTACTTATTTTCATGTTCCCTGTCAGTCTTTCTTTCAGATTCATCAAAATTGTTCCTTTTTTATGAGTGTGCTTTTAATAAATGTTTTCAAAATCCAGTGACACTGTAGATTTAAACAGGTTAGAAATTAATTTTCAAGTTGGTGTTTTGGCAAGATTGTCTTTCCAAGTGGGTGCATTTTACACATTTACATGTATAACAATAAAAGTTTGCCAACTCCATTAGTGAATGGTCTTTCCATTCACTAATACCATACTGTCAGAATTATTGTAGCTTTATAATGTCTTTTTTTTAATCCTCACCTGGAGGACATTTTTTGCATTGCTTTTAGAGAGAGAGGAAGGGAGAGAAACATCAATATGAGAGAGAAGCCTCAAATGGTTTCCCTCTGGTATGCCCCCTTACCAAGAATCAAACCTGCAACATTTTGGTTTACAGGATGATGCTCCACCCAGCTGAGCCACGTTGGCCAGAGCAACTGTAGCTTTATAATGTCCTGATAGTCAATAGAGTAGGAGTCAGCGGACTTTTGTTTAGAGATTTTATTTATTTTTAGAGAGAGGGGAAGGGAGGGAGAGAAACAGTGATATGCAGAGAAACATCCCTCGGTTGGTTGCCTCTCAGACAGGCCCGCAGGCATATTCTCTGCCCAGAAATTGAACTGCTGGGCTTTCGGTTCGCATGCTAGTGTTCAATCCTCTGAGCCTTACCAGCCAGGGCAGCAAACTCTTTTTTTACGGGCCAAATATTGGATATAAAATGTAGCCTTTGCAAGCCAGATGGTCTCTGTTATAACCAAGTACTCACCCCAACCGTTGTAAATAGAAAGCAGCTGTAGACAATACATACACAGATGGAGTGGTTATGTCTCAATAAAACTTTATTTACAAAATGAGGAATTTTGCTATGAACATAAAGCTGTTCTAAAAAAATAAAGTATTAAAGAAAAAATGCAGACAGAAGAAACAGCATAACTTTGTATTGTTCCTGCCAAATATGCATAATCTGAATATAATCATCAGACAAAAATCCTTTGAAGAGACATTTTACAAAATAATTGGTAATTTTTCAAAATTGTTAAATTTTTGAAAGTCAAAGTATGGGGCATTCCTCCAGACTGAGTAAGACCAAAGAGATGCCATAACTAAATACAACACGTTATTATAACCCAGTGTAGAATCTTGGATAAGGTCTGAGGATTCTGTGGTAGGAATGTATTAATGTTTATTTCCTAATGGTGATAGCAGTAGATTGTCTGTTTATTGGAAATAAACGCAAGTGTTCAGGTGAGATGGAGCATCATATCAGTAACTTACTCCCAAATTGCTAAGGGAAGAAAGGTTTTTGTATTGTACTGGTAATTTTTCTGTAAATTTGAGGGTGTTTTCAATAATTTTTTTAAAATGTGTATTATAAAAAAAATCAACTTATAAAAAAAAAAAACAGGCAGCCTAGTTTGCCAGCCTCTGCAGTACTTTGATGCTGTTCTTCAAAATCATCTTGGATGTTCTTGGCATTAGCATTTTTGTACAAATTTTAATATTAGCTTATTAATTTTTACAAAAAAGTGCTGGGATTTTTATTGTGCCTGCATTGAATCTATAGGTAAATTCAATGGGATTGATTAACATTTTTATAGTAATGAGTGTTCCAGCCCGTAACCATGACCTATAGTATTATTTAAGTCATCTTTAAAATTTCTCTGCATTGTTTTGCAGTTTTTTATGTGAAATCACCATCCTCCAAAATGCCCACCAAAGATCTTTGCCTCTAGATATTCACTCCCTTGTGTTGGTTTCCTTACACATTGAATAGGGCCAACCAAATGACATTGTGTGACTTCCAAGACTAAGTCATAAAAGACATTGCAGCTTCTGCTTTGTTCACTTGGATCATTCTGGAGAAAGCCAGCTGTCATCTGAGGCCTCCTGCCACAATAGCCATTGTTAGCGAGCCATCTTGGAAGCAGATCCTCCAACTCTGTTTAAGCCTTCAGATGGCTGCAGTCTGCCGTCAATGTGTGAGAAACATCAGTGTGTGGTTGCCTCTTGCATGGCCTGCACCGGGGATCCTGGCCTGCAACCCAGACATGTGCCCTGACTGGGAATCGAGCTGGCAACCCTTTGGTTCATAGATCAGCACTCAATCCACTGAGCCACACCAGCCATGGCATGCCAACATCTATTAGCTGCACTCTCATGAGAGTCCCTGAACTAGAGCCTCCTGGCTGAGCTTCTCACATTCAAATAAATGTTATTTTAAACCACTAAGTTTTAGGGTAATTGGTTATGTAGCAGTCAATAATGAATACAATCATGTACATATTTTTTAATTTTTTATTTTTTAATTTCATGTAATTTTTTGGTTCTACCCTTTCTGGTGGTAAAATATACATAATATTTACTACCTTAATCATTTTTTTTGAACAGCAATACATAGTTTATTTTTCATAGTGGACTTTTTTTAGTATTTTTTTTCAATTATTTTTTATGTGTTTTTAATCTTTTTTTATTGTTCGAATACAGTTGTCTCCATTTTCCTGCCACTACTTTCCCCTGCCCCACCCACTCCCACCTCCCACCTCCCACCTTCAATCCTTCCCCTCTTTGGCTTTGTCCCTGGGTCCTTTATACATGTACCTTGACAACCCTTCCCCTTCTTTCCCCTGTTGTCTCCCTCCCTCCCCTCTGGTTACTGTCAGTTTGTTCTTTATTTCTTTTTTATTAACTTTTTTTATTGTTGTTCAAGTACAGTTGTCTCCATTTTCCCCTCACCATTCCCCCCCACCCTAGCCATCTTTGAGTGTACAATTTAGTGGTATTAAATAAATTCACATTTTTCTGTAACCATCACCACCATTCATTCCCATAACTTCATTTGTAAAACTGAAACTTTATATTCATTAAATAACTCCCCATTCTGCGCTCCCCCTAGTCCCTGGTAACCACTATACTTTGTCTTTATAATTTCATCCACTCTTAAGTATTTGACATAAATGGAATCATACAGTATTTGTGTGTGTGTGACTGGTTTATTTCACTCAACATAATGGCCTCAAGGTTCATCCATGTTGTAGCATATTACATAATTTCCTTGCTTTTTAAAGCTGAATAGTATTTCATTGTATGTATATACCAGTTTTGCTTATCCATTCACCTATCTACAGACACTTTGGTTGCTTCTGTGCTTTAACTATTGTGAATAATGCTGCTGAGAACATGGGTGTACAAGTATCTCTTCAAGACCCTGCTTTTAATTCTTTTAGATATATTACCTAGCAGTAGAATTGCTGGATCATGGTAATTCTCTTTTAATTTTTTGAGGAACCACCATACTGCCTCCCACAGTGGCTGTACCATTTTATATTTCTACCAAGACTGCACAAGTGTTCTAACATCTCTGCATCCTCATCCACGCTTGTTTTCCATTTTCTGTATTTGATTTTTGATAGTGACCATCTAAACACTTGTCAGGTGGTATCTCATAGTTTTGATTTGCATTTCCCTAATTACTCATGTTAAATATCTTTTCATGTGCTTATTGGCCATTCATTTCTTTTCTTTGAAGAAATGTCTGTTCAAGTCCTTTGCCTATTTTTAAATCATGTTTGTTATTTTTGTTGATTCTTAGGAGTTATCTATATATTCTGGATATTAATACCTTATATATTATTTGTAAATATTTTCTCCCATTATGTGTGTTTCATTTTTACTATGTTGGTAGCCTCTTTTGATGCACAATTTCTAATTTTCATTAAGTTCAGTTTGTCCATTTTTTCTTTTCTTACCTGTGCCTTTGGTGTCAGATCCAGGAAATCATTGACAAATCCAATGTCATGAAACTTTTGTCCTGTGTTTTCTTTTAAGAGTTTTATTTATTGTTTTAGGTCTCTCATTTAGGTCTTGATCTAGTAATTTTTATATAAAAAATATGTTAGGACCTTATTTCCAGCAATTTTGCTAAGTTTACTTGTCACCACTGATTATTTGATTCTTTTGGAATGTTGCCTGTGAATAATCTGTTTCACCTTTTCTTATCCCATGTTTTGCCTTTTATTTCTCGCTCTTGCATATTGCACTAACTAGAATCTCCATGGCATTATTAACTGGAAGTGATGGTAGTGAACAGTCCTATACCTAACTTCATGGGGAAAATATTTACTATTTCACCTGTAAAGATTTTATAAATATTATTTATCAGTTTAAAGAGGGTTCCTCAATTTCTAGTTTGCCAAGAATTTTCAATGAGTGAATATTGAATTTTATCAAATGCATTTTTTTTTGTATCAGTTGGGGTGACTTTTCTCCCTTTTTGTGAATTACATTGATTTGTTAATGTGTAAACCAACGTTGTATTCTTGAATAAATCTAGTTGTGTGGTTCCTAGTGTGTTAACTTTTTCACATCATTTGGTTTTGGTCTGGTGATGTTTTAATGTTTTCACATCTGCGTTCATGAGAAGTTGTCCTGTACTCTTCTTTCTTGTCTTTTTCAGGTTTTCATATCAGGATGATATTGGTATCACAAAATGAGTGGGGATGTGATTCCTTTTCTTCTTTTCTGTATTTTAAAGGTTTTATTTTTATAAATTGAACCATATTAATGACATTATAACATTTTGTACATTTCTAGTTTCAGTTTCATTATGAAAACTGAATTTTGCAGAGAATATATTTCATATGTGGTGCTACCTCAACATGCTTACCCTAGAAACCTCCTTTTCTTCATTCAAATATCCTCATCAGTGAAATATTTACATAGTTTTTCCATGTACTGCGTTGTTTTTATAAAAAATAATTTACTTTAGAAGAATATCTTCTCTGGTGCCTCTTTCTTTTTCATAAATAAGTAGTTTTTGTGTATAATCTTATTGTAGAATCCAGAAAATATTTTAGCTGACACGTTAGAAACATTTGTACTTTATGTGTATAAGAATCTTATTCTTGTTACCTAAAACCTTTGTGGTTTTTAGCAGTATTTGTTTATAGTGGAATGCATTTAATACATCTTTTATTTTCTACATGTTACTTTAGCCATTTTTACCGTGGCAGGAAGAACAAGTGTTAATGGAGTGTAATGTGAATCTATTATTAAGAAGCCTTAATGGATGCTTGCAAGCACTTACTAAGTTCAGACAAATTATATGAAGTTTTGATTTCAGTATTGCATTACTTTAAAGATGACTAAGCCCTGGCTGGGTAGCTCATTTGGTTAGAGTGTCATCCTACCATGCCAGTGTTGCAAGTTCCATCTCCAGGCAGGGCACACACAAGAAGCAACTGATGAATGCATAAGTAAGTGGAACAACAAATCGATGTTTTTCTCTCTCTGTCCCTCTTTCCTTTCATCTTTCTAAAATCAATAAATAAAAAAATGTAAAGATAACTAAAAAATGTAGAGGTTTTCTTGTTCTGGATACTTAGTTTTAAATACCATAATAATTCTGATTATTTCCTACGACAGTTCCATAGTCCTTTATCTAAAACTTTCCAGGCCTGATGTGTCTTAGGATTCAGAATTCTTAGAATTTAAGAAAGATAATTTCATGCTTACACTAAATATTACATAATTTGGTGGAGTACCCTTTAATCAAATACCATTTCTGTGATAAAATGTGTGACTATACTACGTGGGATAACTAAATAATATAAATACAAGGTCTGTCCAGAAAGTATCCAGCCGTGCACTATGAAAAATACATTTATTGAAGAAGATACAAGAAACATTGTACATAGGAAAGACACTTCAGTCTTCTTCAAAGTAGGCGCCTTGAGGTCTCACACAGTTTCCCCAGTGTCATTAGCAACTACAGTACAATGTTCCTTCTGCTCTGGTAGCAGAAGCCACAGAACGGACTTTGCCATGACACATTTCATGCCAAGATCCTGCATCAGAATCTTGGACACAGTAGTTTTTGGAATCCCCAGATCAACTTCTAGTTCTTAACACTGTCAGTCACCGATCTTTGTTGATTGCAGCCCATACATGTCCAATCAACATTCTCAGGTGTTCCTGCTTGTTGCAGGCCTTCCAGAACATCAGTCACTTTGAACAGATTCTCGACCATCGTTGAAGTGTTTGTGCCACACTTTTATTTGCAGTGCACTCATTGCATCCTTGAAAGCTTTGTGAATCATCTGAATAGTTTCTGTGGAGGAATGTTCAAGCCAAAGGCAAAATTTGGTGCAGATTTGTTGCTCTATCGCTCAGTCATTTTGAATACGATGGCCACACAGTACACATGCTCACTCAACGGCATCTACTGCCCCCACTGACTAGTACAGTGAAGTCATCATTGCTAATGCATGAGCATTACAGTCCACTCTCCTTGGCTGCCAGGTTACATCGATGTTGCCCAAACCGTTCTTGTTATGTTAACAATGGTTGGACCTTTTCTGGAGAGCCCTCATAGTCTTTTATCTGTTCAGGTCAGGTTTGCCTCAAATCGGTTTCCACCAGACTGACTTGGAAAAAAACTTCAATTTTCAGATCTATTTGTATTTTAATATTGTAGTTAACTATTGGGTAGCACCCTAAGAAACAACAGTGAGGTTTATCATTTATAATATATGTTAGAGATGGCTGGTCTCAGTGTCCCTCTTCTTTTGGGAAAATAAGTTCCCAAATGTTGGCAGGGCATGCAGTTGCTGCCCAGAATAAAGACTGCATATCCCAATTTTTCTTACAGGTAACTGGCTAGGTGACTAATTTCTGGCCAGTGAAATCAAATAGTAATAATGTGTGAAACTTTCAGGAAGGGCCCTTAAAGTAGAGTAGGGTTACATGCCTTAAACTTACTTTGTAATGACAGTTGAAGTTCATATTGTACCATGAGGACACATAACCACTAAAAAACTGGAAGCATGCTGGTTGCTAGATAATTTTGGAGCCACAATATTAGCTCTGGATTGCCTATCTCCATGCACCTATCACAGAAATTAATTTCTGTATTTTAACTTAATTTTGGGTTTTCTGTCATTAGCAGCCAGACCTAAACCTAACTAATACAGAATTACTCATAGATCTGTAAATCCATATTACAAATAGTCTTTCATTTCAGTTTGGCCTACTTCTCAGATCTGATTACTTTGTAATTGTTTTCTTCCATGACGCTGATGAAAAACTTATGCTAGGAGTGAAATAAGTTAAAGCTGTGCCATTGTCTTCTTGCTTACCTGCCCTTGATTGAATCTATTCAGTTTGTGATTTCTTCAATTCTTCATTTTGTAAAGGTGTTTTGGGTAAAACTTAGGTAATTATTTATAAATTACCTACCTAGATATTATTAATGAAAATACACTGATATCCTGAAAGTAGATGAACAATTAGCGGAGCACTACTTTCTACCTCTCGTAACGCTCACTGTCTTCCCTCTTGAACTCCACATTTGACAGAGACCCAGTGAGGATGTCAGTCTCAATCCATATGTTGTCTATTAATAAAGCTTAATTTATTTCTTTTTTTAAGATTAGAAACATGTAAGTACAAGTTCTAATATTTTCCCGTACTCCAGTGGCTCATTTATATTCTTCCTGGGGTGCATATAAAAGCCTCCTCTCAAGATCCCTGTTCCAGAAAATGTATTAGAAGTTGTCAAGTTTTCAGGTTGGGATAATGTGACTGTTGGAATAACTCAGGCTGATATGATGATGTCCTAAATTGAGTTGGGGGTTGAAAAAGAAGCTGGATTTGAAATTCTAAGGAGGTGGGATATATAGGATGTAAGTGATGAATTGCACAAGAAAAGCTAAGGAAGAGGCATCAAGAATAACTGAAGTTCCCAGTGTGTGTACCTGAGCCTGAGTGGATGATGATGCCATTCATTGAAATGGGGAACGTAGGAGAAAGAACATGCTGTTTAAATCATTTTGAGTTTGAGTATCTTGTGAATATCCAAGATACAATCTGTACTAGTTGGAAAGAGATGGACTCTATTCACATCTCCACTCAACTGATAGTTAATATTGAAAATACATTATCCCTTGTATAGTCTTATGAGCTTGTTTTCGCCTGCTGCCTGCCTTATAGGGTCATTTTAATAAATAAATACTATGAAATATTAGAACATGGTTAGCATTCATCTACAAATTTTAGTTTCCTTTAAAAATAATCAGTAATATATATTTATTTGTATTATGAGACATAACTCAGTCTATGAACAGGTTCTTTCTAGTAGGACATCTGCATGGCCTCTGCCATTATGGGGCTTATTCTGAGAATTCCGTAACTGTCCTTCATATTAATGAGTGACTCAGCTATGAAGATGATTTTTGGAAATATACTAGAGGTAAAGTCCAGTTAGTTCCCTCTCTGATCAAAAGATCACTTTGGTATCTGTGACTATCCCAGATATGTTGTGCCCTTGTAACCAAAACTTTTGGTATATGGTACATTGGAAATGATGGATTTGAAGTTTCATAGACCTGTGTTTGAATTCTAGCTCAGCCATTTATTTATTAGCTATGTAATCTTGGACATGTTTATTAGCTGTGTGATCTTGGACACATTATATAACTTTGGGGGGCCCACTTACATGATCTATTACAAAAATATAAACAAAGAATGAAAATTCCTACCTACCTTCCAGTGTTATTGTTGAATACTGGAAGTAACTTTTTAAATATGTAACATAAAGCCTTGAACATTTTAAGCCCTTATCTTATATCAGTGTTTGTTTCACTTCTGTGTCACCAAATCATCAGCTGATATGACCTATAAAACAGGACATTTTTTCCAGGAAGTCAGACTTGTACTTTCCTGTCACCA
>VMDR010032271.1:0-11762 GCA_007922815.1 Macrotus californicus
ACTGAACGTGTCCTCCAGGTTGGGTACTGTGAGCTTCACTGCACTCTGCTGCTTTTCTGTTTTCCCTTCTCCTAGTCCTCTGGCTGGAATACTCCTTTTCATGATATTCACCTGCTTGAACCCTAGCTATCCTCCAGGATCCAGCTAAAATGGCTCCTCCTTCATAAAGCTTTTCCTGTCCGAGAATGGGATATCATTGTTGTCATCCTGAACCATCATGGCAAACATTTTTTTCACTTTCTTATGGCAGTTGTCATGATTAGTTGTGTGTGCCTTCTTTGAATGGCAAACTCATGAAGGCAGTGACTTATATCAGATACTCAAAAAATGTCTGTTGATTCTGGTGAATAAGCACCTTATCCATCTGGGCATTCCTGGCATGTAGTACACATCAGAGGGGCTCTATTATTTTATGAAAAAATAAAACTGAGGCTTTTTAGCTGTCTACCAGTGTGATTATAAAGGAATGAAAGTTTACACATTGCATACATGTTCACTGATTATTATAGGCAGAAATCCAACTTAAACTCTGTAATAAAAAAAAGATTATTGAAAGTAGATGAATTTGCAAAATGAAAGAGGAAGGTGAAAGAAGCAGGGTAGTTTCTAGGACCTCAGGGACTGGAATCAGCAGCTCTCTGTGTTGTGCAGACCTTGCTGGCATCTCATCTTGTTTCTCTCTTAGGAATTATCTTTAAGATAAGGGTAGGGGCATGGGCAGTGAGAAGGAGAAAGGAATGTGGGGAGGACTCATCTGGGTCATATATGATAAAAAAATGTGATTAAGTGGATGACAATCTCAGTCCTATTACTTTTGACCCAAACTGTGAGATTTGTAAGATAATCACCAGAGTCCCTAATTGTGTCCTCTGGCTACTGCAGAGGAAGGAGATCTATAAGGGAAGCCTGCCTCTTCCATTTTCAGGTGGAGAGGAGTACGAATTCAGGAGGAACAAGTAGCAGAGAGCTCAGGCTGGAGCTGGAGATGGCTGGTAGTGACGGTGGAAGCAGGGAGTGGGGTGGGCAAAGGACCAAGCTACAGGGAAATTATAGTTCTAGACTAATTCCAGCTCTAGGGATGGGGCACTGGGAGCCAAGCTTTGTAATTAATAGGAGATGATAAAAGTGTCCTGGTTGTTGGAGCAATTAGATGACTTGAAAGGGCTTAAAAAATAACTAAAGAAGCAGGTAATGAGTGATACCTGAATCTGTGAGGCTACAACTGATGATATATAACATATACCTACCAGAGGTAACCTAAATATTTAATATTGTGAATCTATAAATATTTAACTGCTTTCAAATATTTAGCTACTGAAATTGCCTCTCTAAAAAATGGGATTTTCTGAATAGAGGGCCATTTTTCTCAAGGCCAAATGTAATCTAAGCAATTCATTTAAAATTCATTTTTGACAACTTCCCATCCATCACAAAATACAGCCCATCATCATATGTTGGATTCCCTTCTGATACACTGTTCCTTCAGATGGAGTATAATAAAAGCCCTGATCTGGCCATCTTTCATTACCCAGGATGTCAGAAAACTTCTGGTTTCTTGACATTTACAGAGAAGATTCTTCCCTTGTTCTCCCAACAGAAGTCTTTTGAGACTGCCCTATGGGCAAAATTGTGCCTCAATATAGAAAATATATGCATTTAGGGAATGGTCAACAACAACAACAGCAGCAGCAGCAGCAGCAGCAACAAAATAATGGGAGATGGGTACTTGTGAAAGGGGAGATGGGAAGGAAAATCTCCAAAACCTTTGGCTATGACATATTCTCAGGCAGATTTATTCTAGGACAGAATTTGCATGGAAACAGAAGAAAAGGAAGACAGGGAACTTAATTCTCTCTAAACCATTTGAGCTCACATATTCTGGAAACGTTTGCATACCCCAGGGCTCAGGTTCCCCAGTCTACTCCTCTCACATGCTTTTGTCTCAAATTCTCTACATTTGAGGCCATTCCTTTATCTCTCAATACTTTCCCTACCTTCAAGTTTGTGGGGAGATCCTTCACACAGGCCTCAAACAAATGGAAAGGCCTAGGCAAGCTCCCACCTGCCTCTGTTAACTCTACTATCATTGCCTACACCTTTTGTATTAGTTAGGTTCCCCAGAGAAACAGAACTGAAGTAATATAGATGAATGAATATAGATAGGTATAAGAAGATTTTTATTATAGGAATTGGCTCATGAGCTTATGGAGGATGATAAGCCCTATGATCTTGCTTCTGCAAGTGGAAGAAACAGGAAAGCTGATGGAATAAGTCCACGTCCAAAGGCCCAAGAATCCTGATCTGAATCTGAAGGCCTAAGGATCCAGGAGAGCCAATGTGCAATGTCCAAAGACAGGGAGGAGAAGACGGATGTCTCAGCTCAAGCAGAGAGCCAAGTTTGCTCTTTCTCCACTTTTTTGCTTTATTTGAACCCTCATAGAATTGGATGATGCCCACCTGCATTGGAGAAGATGATCTTTACTCAGTCTACCAGTTCAAATACTAATCTCTTTCAGAAACATCCTCACAGACACACTCAGAAATAATGTTTCACCAGTCATCTGGGCATCCCCAGCCCAGTCAAGTTGACACATAGAAAGTAATCATTATACTGCTAATAGCTCCACCTCTGTTCCCATCACAGCCTTCTTGATTTCCAAACTGCTCTTGTCTGCCTGAAGCACTTCAAGCCATGTTGCTTGATCAACAGTATCATATACAGACGTGGGTTCTGTCTGCCACCTTAGAGAGGCTCAGGGAATTAACGCCCTTTGAAGACATGGATACAGGTGTGTTGGCAAAGGGACATTCCTGATAACATTGGCAGTAATAATATTAACAACTAATAGCTATTGAGTTCCAGCTGGGTGCAATGTCCTTCACATACCTCAGCTTAAATCCCATAACAACCATGGAGGTAAACAGGATTATTTATACAGGGTTGAGCAGAAGTAACACCAGCTTGAGTGTGGTTGATAGGGTATGTGAATATCTCGCACAAGATGGACAGCAATTTGAACATTTCACCTACAATGTCATATGGTGTGCTTGAGTGTGATATTGTTATGTTACAGAAATGCATACTTATGATTTTGTAATAAATAGGTGGTGTTATTTGTGCTGGACCCTGCATTTTACATTTGAGGCCACTAGATTCTGAAACCCATGATCTTCCCTTTGCCACACAGAGAGATGTTGATTCACTGTCTTTGAAAAGGAGAGAGGCTAAAGATAATTTAACACAGAATAATAATAATCACATGAACTGACAACCCTGGAGCTCTTGCAGTCACCTGGCCCTCTTCTGAAGGCTTTATAGGTGTGACCTCATTTCATCCTCATGACAACCCTACGGAGCGCGGTGCTATTATAACCAAGCACAAAGGGGCCATCCATGGGGCACCTTGGTGAATGACCCAACAATTAATGCTGGAAGAAACAGGTTTTTATTGACAATATTCTGCCCTTGGGGGGCTCACAGCACTTATGCTCAGAGCCCTCTTTTCCTACAATACCCAGCACTTCCCTTCTTCCCCCAAAGTCTATAGGCCAAAACCAAGTCCAATAGTTCCCCATTTCCTTATCTTAAGCCAGCTGCATGAACACTTTTCCAGTCTCTTTGGAAGGTACCAAAGTCATCATCCTCAAGCAACAGCTCTCTCCTTCAGGATCTGGAGTACATTGTCATCAGCCCCCATGTTATATTCCAAGAATACATGTGCCATGTTACGCTGGATCATGGTGAAGCCCAGGAAAGGCACACATCTCAAGTGTTTAGATAGAATCCAGTTTGCATAACAGCAGGTCAGCATCTTGCGAGGTAGTCCTTGGTGGCTTTGGAGTTGGCACGAACAAAGCAGCATGCCTGCTTTTTTACTAGCCTATCATGGACCAGCTCTTAAAGCCGGCATGGCTCCTATCTCACTACTGGCAACCTGCCAGTATCTATCTTCACTACCAGCTACATCCTTGTTCTTCCTCCTGCATGGCTGCCCACCTTTAGTTTTAATCCTGACACAGACCCTCCTCCCACAATGAGCTACATTTGCCAATTTTCTGTATAATTTACATTCTCTTGGTTGCCATCCCCAGTCAGGGCAAGAGTGACTCAATGATCCAGGGGGAACCACCTCCCTTGGCTAAGTCATGAGTCAGGATACAATCTGAAAGTCATGTCCACCTTTCCCCATGGTGGTAGCACAGCTATTAACACAGCTATTAAGCTAGCTATCAAGTTGACATTGTAGTGCAAAGTACCTTAACCCTATCATTTGCTGTCCCCCATCTCCCAACCAAGGTTTGTGGAGACTTTGGAGACCCTTCAGTCTGCACCCTGTTTCATTAGCATTATGCCCACCTATCAGCCAAGGCACAGAGAAGGTAGATGGTTTGCTTAAGGTCAGGCTAGAAGTGAGTGTTGGAGCAGGGGTCAAGCCCTGGACTTCTAGTGTCAGATGGGTAGCAAAGGACCAGTCCTCTGGGGATAGTGGTGGCTCAGGGTTAAGTAGAGGGAGTGGGGTAGAGCCTTCCTCATGAGTTGCCCTTTAAGTGGAGACCCTATGTCACACAGGGCTGCAGCCACACACATTGTCCTCAGCAAAATCACAGCTCAGTCACTCACAATAGTAATGGTTGTGAGTTTGAGTTAAAAACACAGGGATGGGAACAAATGCTATGAGGAGCTGTGGCTGCCTGGGCCTTGCAAACACAATCAGTTCCCAGACTATATTTCTGGTCTCATTTGCCACTGTCCTAAGTTGTAGGTCACAGGAATTGGCTTGCTGTTTACTCTTACAGCTCTCTACCCTGACCTAAGTCTCAAAATCCTGTTCCCCTTTTCCTCCTGATCCACAAGGTCAACTTGAAATTATTTCCTCTAATCTGACAGTGTATGTTAGATGCAAACTGTTTGTATCTTTGGACTTAGCAATTTCACTTTTAGGATTTTAAACTAGAAAAAGGACTTATATGAGGATTCAGAGGTCTCAGTTCAAGGATGTTCACTACAACTTTGAAATGTCAAGAAGTGGAAACAACTTATTTGCCCATTCATAGGGGAGAGTGAAATAGATTTTGGTCATTACTCACAATCAATTACCATGTAGCAGTTTGAAGACAATGATACTGATATAGCACAGAAAGATGTTCAATATATATGGTTAAGAGAAAAAAATAGGTTGTAAATCAAAATGGGTTGTATGAACAAATTTTCTTAAAAATAAAAAAAGAAGAAATAAAAGCACAGGCATAGGAAAAGTTTAGAAATACAGTAAAGTATTGATAACATAAGTTACTTTTGGAGGATAAGACTATAAGGGACTTTCTCCTTTTTCAATACTTGTGTCATATTTGATTTTTTAAGTTTTTACAAAAGGCAAAAACTTTACTTCCCTTGGGCATCTCCGTGTCAGTCCCTCAGAACATTGCTTACACCTTTTCAAGCCTTTGTTTCAATCCTGGTTGTTTAACATATTAATATTTCCTGCTGAACCACGAACTCCTTGAACCCAAGGTTTGTGTCATTTGTTTTGGTAAGAGGTCGAACCACATTAAATTGCCGATATCTAACCTTTTTCGGCCTACAAAAACAGCAGGTTCACAACGTCCACTCTGGTGTTTCCTCAGTGCTCAGCATAGCACCAGGTGTTTGGCTGAACTGACTTGAAATGACTTCTTGTTGGCATTTTTTCATGTTTTCTCGCATGCACATCCTTAAATTTATTCAAAGTGTTAACATGATTTGCTGGATAATTTATACTCACATTTTGTAAATATAGTTCAGGTGTGTGTATTATTGGACCGCTACTGATATGTTTGTGCAGGGAGAAAGAGATTGAAAGTGGAACTTCAAGATAAATCCTAGAAGCACTAAAGCCTCTGACTGTGAGGAAAGAATAGGCAAACTCTAATTCTTTCTGGGGCTTGATTTCTTTTTAAGACTTGTCAGCTAAAGAGATTGAGGAGGCTTGAACCAAGGCCAATGTAATTTTTCCACCCGAGCAAGCCTTCCAACTGCCTGGCTCTGCGAGAAGGAGACAGCAGCAGTTGGATGGGGGGAGAGTCCTCGCCAGTGAGCTTCTTTAAAGACAGCCCATTGGTCTGGAGGGGTTGCCCAAGTTTCTTGGTTAAGGATTTGCTTTTCCTCGTTACTGATAGTTATTAGACCTGAGTGACTGGTCTCTGTCCTCAAATTTTTGACAGTCTAAGACAAGAGTTCTCTTTATGATCACAAAAAAATATTTCAGGTGGTCAGTTTGCTATTGGAAATAGTAAAATCAAATACAAACTTGGGAACGGAGAAGGGAACTCTCTGTTTTAAAGACTAGATTGCCATTTACCTTTCTACTTTCATCTTTGGGAAGAAAGCCTGAGGCACAGACACCCATGGATCTGAGGGATGACAGGGAGGGAAGCACAGAGATTTCCCACCAGCTAGGCCTGGGCAGGGCCTGTCTCTACACTGGTTCTGGCAGGAGGCCAGCCTTGCCTCCCTGTGACTGTGGGGTAAAGCTTAGAAATGGAATGGTAATTCAGCTCTGAACAGGCGTAGTAAATTACTTTTATTATTTTTATTTTCTGAACAGGAACTTACAATGTTTTTTGGGGTAAATTGGTATACAACATTATATATATTTCACATATACAACATTATAATTCAATATTTATATGTCCTGCATAGTGGTCATGACTAAGTCTAGTTATCATCCATCATCATACAATTGATCTTACCTATTTCACCCTCTGTCCAATCTTCTTCCTCTTTGGTAACCACTGATCTGTTTCTGTATCTATCTATCTATCTATCTATCTATCTATCTATCTATCTATCTATTTATTTATATTAGATTCCGCATATAAGTGAAATCATACCATATTTGCCTTTTTTCTGACTTAGTTCAATTAGCATAAAACCCTCAAGATCCATCAGTGTTGTCGTAAATGGCAAGATTTTCTCTCTAATGGCTGAGTAGTATTTTATATACTTATACACACGCACACACACATCTTTATTCATTCTTCCGTGGATGGGAACTTAGGCTGTTTTGACATTTTGGCTGTTGTGAATAATGCTGCAATGAACATAAGGGTGCATGTATCTTTTCAAATTAGTGTTTTTGTATTTTTAGGATACTGAGAAGTGGAATAGCTGGGTTGTATGGTAATTATATCCTTAGTTTTTTGATGGATCTCCATAATGGTTTCCACAGTGGCTGCACCAGTTTACATGCCTACTAACAGCTCAGGAGGGCTCCCTTTCCTCCACAGCATTGCCAGCACTTATCTCTTGTCTTTGGTAATGGCCTTTCTGGCAGGTGTAAGGTGATATCTCATTGTGGTTTTGATTTGCATTTTCCTGATAATTGCAGTTTTGAGCATCTTTTCAGGTGTCTGTTGGCTATGTACATGTCTTGGAAAAATATCTATTCATGTCCTCTGTCCATTTTTAAATTGGGTTGTTTGCTTTTATGTTGTTGAATTGTGAGAATTCTTTATGTATTTTGGTTATTAACTCCTTATCACATGTATGATTTGCAAATATCTTTTATCATTCAGTAGGCTGATATTTTGTTTTGTTGTTGGTTTTCTATGTTTTGCAGAGCTTTTTATTTTCCTGTGAATAATTTTGTTTTTTATTTTTAATATATTTTATTGATTATGTTATTACAGTTGTCCCATTTTCCCCCTTTATTCCCCTCCACCCTGCACACCCCTTCCCACCCACATTCCCCCTCTTTAGTTCATGTCCATGGGTCATATATATAAGTTCTTTGGCTTCTACATTTCCTATACTATTCTTAACCTCCCCCTGTCTATCTTCTACCTACCATTTATGCTTCTTATTCCCTGTACCTTTCCCCCCTCTCTCCTCACCCACTCCCCTGATGATAACCCTCCATATGATCTCCATTTCTGTGATTCTGTTCCTGTTCTGGTTGTTTGCTTAGTTTGTTTTTGTTTTTGTCTTAGGTTCAGTTGTTAATAGCTGTGAGTTTGTTGTCATTTCAGTGTTCATATTTTTGGCCTTCTTTTTCTTAGATAAGTCCCTTTAACATTTCATATAATAAGGGCTTGGTGATGATGAACTCCTTGAACTATTTCATATAATAAGGGCTTGGTGATGATGAACTCCTTGAACTTGACCTTATCTGGGGAGCACTTTATCTGCCCTTCCATTCTAAATGATAGCCTTGCTGGATACAGTAATTTTGGATGTAGGTCCTTGGCTTTCATGACTTGGAATACTTCTTGCCAGCCCCTTCTTGCCTGCAAAATTTCTTTGGAGAAATCAGCTGATAGTCTGATGGGCACTCCTTTGTAGGTTACTGTCTCCTTTTCTCTTGCTGCTTTTAAGATTCTCTATCTTTCATCTTGGGTAATGTATTACGATGTGCCTTGGTGTGTTCCTCCTTGGGTCCAACTTCTTTGGGACTCTCTGAGCTTCCTGGACTTTCTGAAAGTCTATTTCGTTTGCCAAATTGGGGAGGTTCTACTAATTATTTGTTCAAGTAAGTTTTCAATTTCTTTCTCTTCCTCTTCTCCTTCTGGCACCCCTATGATTCAGATATTGGAACGTTTAAAGATGTCCTGGAGGTTCTTAAGCCTCTCCTCGTTTTTCTGAATTCTTGTTTCTTCATTGTGTTGGGCTTGAATGTTTCTTTCTTTCTTCTGGTCCACACCATTGATTTGAGTCCCGGTTTTCTTCCCATCCCTGTTGGTTCCCTGTACATTTTCCTTCATTTCCCTTATTGTAGCTTTCATTTGTTTATCTAATTTGTGGCCAAATTCAACCAAGTCTGTGAGCATCCTGATCACCAGTGTTTTGAACTGTGCATCTGATAGGTTGGCTATCTCTTCGTCACTTAGTTGTATTTTTTCTGGAGCTTTGATCTGTTCTTTTATTTGGGCCATTTTTGTTGTCTTGGCGCACCTGCTATGTAGTAAGGGGCGGAGCCTTAGGTGTTCACCGGGGTGGGGGGCAGCCACGTCGCTGCGTTATGATGCTGTTTGTGGGGGAGGGGACCGAGAGGGAACAATGGCGCTTGTTCCACTCTCTGCCGGTTTTCAGTGACTTTCTGTGCTACCCACAGTCAAATTGGGCCCTTCTGGTGCTGATTCCTGGGTGGGTGGACCTGTGTACGCTCAAGGACCCTGTGGGTCTCTCCAATGAGCTCTCCTGTGAGGCTGGGAGTTTCTCCCGCTGCTGTTGCCTCAATCCCCACAGGAGTTTTCAATCAGAGGCATTGAGGCTTTATTTCCCTGTGCTGGAACTCTGGGTTGCGGGGTCTGTCTTGCTCCCCAGTTGTTCCTTCCTGTTTATCCACACGTGGGTGTGGGATGGCCCGATCCACCAGCAGCCACCTCGCCCGATCCGCCAGCTGCCGCCCTGCTGCGAGTCCCCTCCACCCCGGCTGCCCGTCTCCGCCCCTCCTACCGGTCTGGATGAATGTTTTTTCTCTAACTCCTTGGTTGTTGGACTTCCATACAGTTTGATTTTCTGTCAGTTCTGGTTGTTTTTTGTTTTAATATTTGTTGTTGTCCTTCTTTTGGTTGTGCGAGGAGGCACAGTGTGTCTACCTAAGCCTCTATCTTGGCCGGAAGTCCAGTGCAGAGCTTTTTTTTGACGTAGTACCACTTGTTTATGTTTGCTTTTGTTTTGCTTGCTGAAGGAGTCATACCCCCCCCCCCCAAAAAAAAAGACTTAGACCAGTGTCAAGGAACTTACTGCCTATATTTTCTTCTACGAGTTTTATAGTTCAGGTTTGACATTCAGGTCTTTAATCCATTTTGAGTTAATTTTGTGTATGATGTAAGATAGTGGTCCAGTTTCATTCTTTTGCATGTGTCTGTCCAGCTTTCCCAGCACCATTTATTGAAGAGACTGTCTTTTCCCCAATATCATCATAAGTTGTTTTTAAGTAAGAATCAGAGTACATTAGAACATTGGAACCAGAAGGAGTCTCCAAAGATCTGCAGGACATTTTTAGGTATTCATAAATAAGGCCGGAGGCGTTCCATGGTTATGTAAATTAGGGGAATAAAGGATGTAGCAGCTGCTGCTGGTGCCCCACATCAGTGCAAGAGACTGATTCTTAGCAGCCTGAGTCTGTAATCTCTTTGACTACAGCCCTTCCTGAAGCCACGGAGGGCCAGTCTGTCCTTACATAATAGGCCAAGGGTGCCAGGGCCTTACCACCCACCCTGAACAGTCCATAACTATGACTGGTGAGAATAGATGTATACTAAATACCCCAGCCATCTCGCCCCTCAGGTGGGATCACTGAGGCCTGTACTCTACACTGGTTCCTGTAATTTCCCCAGAGGGATCAAGCTCCAGCTGCCCCCAGTTTAATAATGCACCCTTCAAAGCTGCTTTCCTTCCCTGTCTTCCCAATTTCCTTACCACGTTTCCCTTCACTTTCCACATCAGCTACTTGCTGTCAAATCATTTTCAGCATCTGTTTTGGGAGCCCAAAATAAGATAGCTGGGTAAAGAAAAATGAACAGATATCTTTCCCACAGAACTTTCCAGAGATTTTAACATGCTAATGCATTTTGCAAAAGATATACTCTATAGCATTTCACAAATATTTCACTACAAAACCATATCTCCCTTCCCCATAGACATCTCCTGAGACCAGTATTCCAAGCAAAATATTTTGAGAGATATTCTCTTTATTTTACTGATGAGAATGTTGTCAATCTTTACGTTTTACCGTCAAGAGGACTAATCCCAGGAAAGTCAAGGATTTGTCTTAAGTTTCACCGTCAGCAGTGGCAGAATCACCCTCAAAATCTAGGTTTCCTCTTCTCTTGTCACTTCACAATTTTACATCTGTACATCATTGCGGATACGCATGGTGTTAGAGTTCTGAGGTCAAAGAACATGGAGTTGGGACTTAGGTCTCAGGAGAGCTGTCTGGTCTCCATCACCAGCCAGCTGTGCCTCTCTGCTTAGTCACTTACAGTTATCTTTTCTCTTACCTTCTTCCTATATGAAACCAGAGAGTTAGGTTAGATGACTCTTCATTGTGGTAAAATATATACAACATAAAATTTATCATTTTAACCACTTTTAGTTGTACAGTTCAGTGGCATTAAGTACATTCGCATTATTTGCAACCACTACCATCATCCAAATTTTCTGTCTTCCCAAACTGAAACTCGATACCCATTAAACACTAACTCCTCTTTTTCTTACTCTTCTTTCCCTGGCAACCACTCTCCTACTTTCTGTCTCTATGAATTTGACTACTCTAGGTAGCTTATATAACTACAAGCATGCAGTTTTTGTGACTGGCCTATTTGACTTAACAAAACGTTCTCAAAGTTTATGCATGTTGTAGCGTATTGCAAACTTTCTTCCATTTTTAAGGGTGAATTATATTCCATTGTATGTATATATCACATTTTTCTTATCTATATTCCCACTGATGGACACTTGGGTTGTTTCCTCATTTTAGGTATTGTGAATAATGCTGCTATAAACACAAATGTACAATAGCTATTTATGTTTTTGCTTTCAGTTATTTTGGGTATATACCCAGAAGTGGAATTGCTAGATCATATGGTAATTTTATTTTTAATTGTGTGAGGAACTGCTATACTTTTTCCCATAGCAGTTGTACTATTTTACATTCCTACCAACAGTATACAAGGATTCCAGTTTCTTCACATCCTCATCAATACTTGTTGTTTTCTGGTTTTCTTGATAGTAGACAGTATCTTATGGTAGATTTGAGTTGCATTTCTAATGATTAGTG
>VMDR010032272.1:0-11762 GCA_007922815.1 Macrotus californicus
GTATTTGTCTTTCTCTGACTGGCTTATTCCACTTAGCCTAATGTTCTCCAGGTTCATCCATACTGTTGGAAAAGGTAAAATTTTCTTCTTTTTTTTTGCATACGGCCAAGTAGAATTCCAATGTGTAAATGGCCCATAATTGTTTTATCCACTCATCTACTGATAGACACTTGGGCTGCTTCCATATCTTGGCGATTGTAAGTAACACTACAATGAACATAGGAGTGCTTATATTCTTTTATTAGTGTTTTGGGTTCCTTCAGATATATTCCCAAAAGTGGGATTGCTGGGTCAAAAGGCAGACTGTTTTTTAATTTTTTGAGGTATCTCCATACTACTTTCAACAGGTACATGTACCAATCTGATTTCTAACCAGTAGTGCAAAAGGGTTCCCCTTTCTCCACATCCTCACCAGCACTTACTGTTTGTTGATTTATTTCTTTTATTCTTTAAAGATTTTATTTATTTATATTTTTATTTTTTAATATATCTTATTGATTATGCTATTACAGTTGTCCCATTTTTTTTCTCCCCTTTTTTCCCCTCTTCCCTGTACCCACCCCCCTCACCTTATTCATGTCCATGGGTCATATATATATATAAGTTCTTTGGCTTCTCCATTTCCCATCCTATTCCTAACCTCCTGCTGTCTATTTTGTACTTACCAATTATGCTTCTTATTCCATGTACCTTTTCCCCATTCTCCGCCCCACCCAATGATAACCCTCCATGTGATCTCTGTTTCTGTGAATCTGTTGCTGTTCTAGTTTGCTTAGTTCATTTTTGTTTTTATAGGTTCTGTTGTCGATAGTTGTGAATTTGTTGTCATTTCACTGTTCATAGTTTTTATCTTTTTCTTGGATAAGTCCCTTTAACATTTCATAGAATAAGGCCTTGGCGATGATGAACTCCTTTAATTTGACCTTATCTGGGAAGCACTTTATCTGTCCTTCCATTCTAAATGAGAGCTTTGCTGGATAGAGTAATCTTGGCTGTAGGTCCCTGCTTTTCATGACTTTGAATACTTCTTTCCAGCCCCTTCTTGCCTGTAAGTTTTCTTTTGAGAAATCAGCTGATAGTCTTATGGAAACTCCTTTGTAGATAACTGTCTCCTTTTCTCTTGCTGCTTTTAAGGTTCTCTCCTCTTTAATCTTGGGCAATGTAATTATGATGTGCCTTGGTGTGTGCGTCCTTAGTCCAACTTCTTTGGGACTCCCTGAGCTTCTTGGACTTCCTGGAAGTCTGTTTCCTTTGCCAAATTAGGGAAGTTCTTCATTATTTTTTCAAATAAGTTCTCAATTTCTTGGTCTTCCTTTTCTCCTTCTCTCACCCCTATGATTCTGATGATGGAACATTTAAAATTGTCTCAGAGGTTGCTAAGCCTCTCCTCATTTTTTTGAATTCTTGTTTCTTCATTCTGTTGTGGTTGCACGTTTATTTCTTCCTTCTGCTCTAAACTGTTGATTTGAGTCCCGGTTTCCTTACCGTCACTGTTGATTCCCTGTACATTTTCCTTTATTTCACTTTTCATAGCCTTCACTTTTTCCTCTGATTTGTGACCCTACTCAACCATTTCTGTGAGCATCCTGATTACCAGTGTTTTGAACTATGCATCTAATAGGTTGACTATCTCTTCACCGCTTAGTGTATTTTTTTCTGGAGCTTTGATCTGTTCTTTCATTTGGGTTATGTTTTTTTGTCTTGGTGCATCTGTTACATAGTAAGGGATGGAGCCTTGGGTGTTCCCCAGAGTGGGGCAACCCACTTTGCTGCACTGTGGCACTGTGTGTTGGGGAAGGGTCTCAGAGGGAACAATGCTGCTTGCTCAGTTCTAAGCAGTTTTCAGTCACTTCTTTGGTACGCAGAAGCAAATTGGGCCCTTCTGGTGCTGATTCTCCTGGTGGGTGGTTTTGTGTACATTCTAGGACTTTGTGGGTCTCTCCAGTGAACTCTCCTGTTGAGACTGGGAGTTTCTCCCGATGCCTCAACACCCACAGGTTTTTTCAGTCAGAGCTTTTGAGGCTTTATTCCCAGCCCCCACACCCCACCTCCCACACTGGAACCCTGGGTTGCTTGATCTGTCTCGATCCCCAGTTCCTCCCGGTTTATCCATGCACAGATGTGGGACCGCCTGCTCCACCAGCTGCCACCTGGCCCAGTCTGCCAGCCACCGCCTTGTCCACCCCTGTCCTCCAACCACCACTTTGCCTCGAGACTTCTCTACCCTGGCTGCCTGTCTCTGCCCCTCCTACTGGTCTGGATGAGTGTTTCTTCTTTAACTCCTTGGTTGTCGAACTTCCATACAGTTTGGTTTTCTGGCAGTTCTGTTTATTTTTTTGTTTATAAATTTGTCCTTTTTTTGGTTGATGGCTGCATGTCTAAAGATTTTATTTATTTTTAGAGAGAGGGGAGGGGAGGGAGAGAGGGAGAGAAACATCAGTGTGTGGTTGCCTCTTGTGTACCCCCTACTAGGTACCTGGCCTGCAATCCAGGCATGTGCCCTGACTGGGAATCGAACCGGCAACCTTTTAGTTCACAGGCTGGCACTCAGTCCACTGAGCCACATCAGCCAGGGCTGTTTGTTAATTTATTAAAAATAGCCATTCTGACATGTGTGAGATGACATCTCATTGTGGTTTTAATTTTCATTTGTCTCATGATTAGTGATGAGCATCTTTTCATATGTCTATTGTCATCTGTATGTCCTCTTTGGAGAGGCGTCTATTCAGGTCCATTGCCCATTTTTTATTGAGTTGTTTGTTTTTTTGGTTTTGAGTTTTGTAAGTTCTTTATAAATTTTGGATATTAACCACTTATTAGACGTATCAGCAAATATGTTCTTCCATTCGTTGGGTAGTCTATTTATTTTGTTGGTAATTTCCTTTGCTGTAAAAAACTTTTTAGTTTGATGTAGTCCCGTTTGTTTATTTTTTCTTTTGTTTCCTTTGCCTGGGGAAATATATTCAATAAAAAAATTTCTACGAGCAATGTCTGAGATTTTGCTGCCTATGTTTTCTTCTTGGATTTTTATGGTTTCAATTCTATAATTTAAGTCTGTGATCCAGTTTGAATTTATTGTGTGTAGTGAGAGAGAATGGTCTAGTTTCATTTTTCTGCACATTTCTGTCCAATTTTCTCAACACCATTTATTGAATAAACTATATTTAGTCCACTGTACGTGCTAGCTTCCTCTGTTGAATATTAATTGACTATAAAGGTGTGGGTTTATTTCTGGGCTCTCTGTTCCATTGATCTATGTGTTTTTTTATGCCAGTACCAGGCTGTTTTGAGTACTATGGCCTTAGAGTATAGTTTGTTACTAGGTAGCGTGATTCCTCCAACTTCGTTCTACTTTCTCAGGATTGCTGTTGCTCTGCAGGGCCTTTTGTGGTTCCATACAAATTTTTGAAATATTTGTTCTAGTTCTGTGATATACATCATTGGAATCTTGATAGGAATTGTGTTGAATCTGTAGATTGCTTTGAGTAGAATGGACATTTTAATGCTGTTAATTCTTCCTATCCATGAACAAGGTGTGTACTTATACTTGTTTCTTTAAAAGTATATTTTATTGATCATGCTATTACAGTTGTCCCAACTTTTCCCCCAATGCCCCCCCTCTACTTGGTACTCCCCGTTCTTTCCAGCAGTCTGCCCCCTTAGTTCATGTCCATGGGTCATGCGTGTAAATTCTTTGGATTCTCCATTTCCTGTACTGTTCTTAATATCCACCTATCTATTTTGTACCTACCAATTTATACTTATTAATCCCTGTACCTTTGATCTCATTCTCCCCCTTCCTTGTCCCAACTTTTAATCCTACAAATGATCTTCATATCTATAGTTCTGTTTCAGTTCTGTTTGTTTGCCTAGTTCATTTTTTTAGTTCAATTGTTGACTGTTGTGAATTTATTGCCATTTTGACTTGATAGTTTTGATCTTTTTTTTCTTAAGTAAGTCCCTTTATCATTTCATGTAATAATGGTTTGGTGATGGTGAGCTCCTTTAGCTTTATCTTGTCTGGGAAGCACTTTATCTGCCCTTCAATTCTAAATGATAGCTTTGTGAGTTAGAGAAATCTAGGTTGTAGGTCCTTGCTTTTCATCACTGTGAATACTTCTTGCCAGTACTTTCTGGCCTGCAAAGTTTCTTTTGAGAAATCAGCTGATAGTCTTACAGGAACTACCTTGCAGGTAACTAACTGCTTTTCTCTTACTGCTTTGAAGATTCTCTCTCTATCTTTAACCATTGGCATTTTAATTATGATGTATCTCGATGTGGTCCTCTTTGGGTCCATCTTGTTTGGGATTCTGTTTCCTGGACTTGTGTATCTATTTCCTTCACCAAATTAGGGAAGTTTTCTTTTATTATTTTTTCAAACAACTTTTCAATGTCTTGCTTTTTCCCTTCCCCCTGACATCCCTATGATTTGAATGTTGGTACTTTTGAAGATGTCCCAGAGGCTGCTTACACTATCCTCATTTGTTGGATTCTTTTTCTTCTTGCTGTTCTGATTGAATGTTTTTGCCTTCTTTATGCTCCAAATCATTGATTTGGTTCTCAGCTTCATCCCCTTCACTGTGGTTCTTTGTAAAAAAATGTTTTTAGTTCACTTAGTGAACTAAAATTAACCTTCATTTCTGCCTAGGTCTTTTTTATGCTGTTGAAGTACCCAGTAGTTCCTTGAGCATCCTAATAATCAGTGTTTTGAACTCTGCTTCTGATAGATTGTGTATCTCCATTTCATTTAGTTCTTTTTCTGGAGTTTTGTTCTGTTCTTTTATTTGGGCCATATTTCTTTGTCTCCTCATTTTGGCAACCTCTCTGTGTTTCTTTTTGTGTATTAGGTAGAGCTGGTTTGACTCCCTGTCTTAGTAGCATGGCTTATTATAGAAAAGCATATCTTTAAGTTGTGTGGGGTGGAGCCTTAGGTAATTGCCAGGGTAGGGCAACCCAAGTTGCCAAGTCACTGTTCTGTGGCTTTGTGTGGAAGAGGGCTCAGAGAGGGAACGATGCACTGCCTGGCCTGAGGGATTTTCCCCAGGAGGAAGCTATCTCCTGGCACTTGCCCTGATGCCAGTCACTTTAATTTCTCCCCGTATGCCACTAGTGCACTTCCAGCTGTTGCCTTGGTGCTGAAGCCTAGAGTGAGTGAGTCTTTGTAAATCCTGTCTGTTGGGGGCCCTTTCCAAGGAGACTTCTGAGAATCCTGCAGTTTCTTCCACTGCCCCAACCCCAGCTGGTTTTTACAGTGGGAAATTATGGGAACTTATCTTCCTGGTGCTGGAACTATGGGCTGGGTGGTCTGGTGTGGGATGGGATCTCTCACTCCTGAGGTATCCCTCCCAATTTTTATCCACTATACATGGGTGTAGGATCCCTGGTCCATGTCTCCGTGCCTGTCAGTGCCTCTGCGCATTTCTGTCCCTCCTACTCATCTGGATGAATGTGGCTTCTTTAATTCCTTGGTTGTCAGACTTCCATACAACTTGGTTTTCTGATGGTTGTGGATGATATTTGTTTTGTTATCTAGTTGTAATTTTTGCTGTGGTTGTGCGAGGAGGTGAGCTGTGTTTATTTACACCTCTATCTTGACCAGAAGCTCTGCTTCCAGTTATTTGTATTTTCAGTGTCTTATAATTTCCTGAGTATAGGTGTTTTACAAAATCTTTGGTTAGGTTTATTCCTAAGTACTTTATAGCAATTGTGAATGGGATTGTTTCCTTAATTTCCCATTCTGTTAGTTCATTATTGGCATATAAAAATGCAACTGATTTCTGGATATTAATTTTTTATCCTGCTACTTTGCTTAATTCATTTTCCAGTTCTAGTAGGTGCTTGGTGGAATCTTTGGGATTGTCTATGTACAGTAGCATGTCATCTGCAAACAAAGACAGTTTTACTTCTTCCCTTCCAATTTGGATGCCTTGTATTTCTTGTTTGTTGTGGCTAGGATATCCAGTACTATGTTGAGTAAGAGAGGTGAAAGTGGACATCCTTATCTTGTTCCCAATCTTAAGGGGAGTGCTTGTTTTTGTCCATTGAGATGGAGGCCGGCAGTGGGTATGTCATACATGGCTTTGATTATGTTTAAATATGTTCCCTCCATTGCCACTTTGCTGAGACTTTTGATCATAAATGGGTGCTGGATTTTATCAGAAGCTTTTTCTGCATCTATTGATATGTCCATGGAGTTTTTATCCTTCATTTTGTTTATGTGGTGAATCACATTTATTGATTTGCGAATGTTGTACTCACCTTGCATTCCCGGAATAAATCCCACTTGATCATGGTGTATGATCTTTTTGATGCATTGCTGTATTTGGTTTGCTAATATTTTGTTGAGGATTTAGCATCTCCGTTCATCAGGGATATTGGCCTGTAATTTTCTTTCTTTGTAGTGTCTTTGTCTGGTTTTGGAATTAAGATAATGCTGGCTTCACTTCCCTCCTCTTGAATTTTATGAAATAGTTTGAGAAGGAGAGGTGTTGGTTCTTCTTGAATGTTTGGTAAAATTCACCTGTGATGCCATCTGGTCCAGGGCTTTTGCTTTTGGGAGTTTTTTGATTACTGAGTCAGTTTCATTAGGTTTAATCTTACCTACTCAGATTCTCTGATTCATTTTTGGAAGATTGTATGTTTCTAGGAATTTGTCCATTTCGTCCAGGTTGTCCAGTTTGTTGGCATATGATTGTTATAATATCTTCTTACAGTCCTTAATATTTCTTTGGTGTTAGTTGTTATTTCTCCTCTTTCATTTCTGATTTTATTTATTTGGGTCCTCTTTCTTTTTTTTCTTGATGAGTCTGGTTAAAGGTTTATCAGTCTTATCTTTTCAAAGAACCAGTTCTTGGATTCATTGATCTTTTGTACCATTTTTCTTATACTCTACTCTGTTTATTTATGCTCTGGACTTGATTATTTCCTTCCTTCTACTCACTTTGGGCTCTGTTGTTTTTGTTCAAGTTCCTTTAAGTGTAAAGTTAGATTGTTTATTTGAGCTTTTTCTTGTTTTTTGAGATTGGCCTGTAATGCTATGAATTTATTTCCCTGTTGGGATTGCTTTCCCTGTGTCCTAGATTTTGGATTATTGTGTTCTCATTTTCATTTGTTTCTAGGTATCTTTTGATTTCTTCCTTGATCTTATTGTTGACCTATTCATTGTTTAACAACATATTTTTAGCTTCCATGTCTTTGCATGTTTTTCAGTGTTCTTGTGATTGATTTCTAGTTTCATAGCATTGTGTTCAGAGAAGATGCACTTGTTTTGTGTCCTAACATATAGTCTATCCTAGGTAACATTCCATGTGCACTTGGAAAGTATGTATATTCTGTTGCTTTGTGGTGAAATGCTGTCAAGTTATCAGTTAAATCCATTTGATCTAGTATGTCATTTAAGGCCTCTGTCCTCTTGTTGATTTTCAGTCTGGAAAATCTATTCATTGAAGCCAGTGGGATGTTAAAATTCCCAACAGTTACTGCATTTCAGTCGAACTCTCCCTGTGTGTACTTCAAGATTTGCTTCACAAATTTAGGTGCATCTGTGTTCAGTGTGTAAATATGTACTAGGGTTATATGTTCTTGTTGGATTGTTCCCTTTATCATTATATAGTGTCCTTCTTTATCTCTTTCTGTAGCCTTGGTTTTAAAGTCTATTTTGTCAGATATAAGTACCACTACTCCAGCTTTTTCTCTTTTCCATTTGCATGAAATATCTTTTTCCATCCCTCTACTTTTATTTATTTAAAGACTTTGTTTTTATTTATTTTTAGAGAGAGGGGAAAGAAGGAGAAAGCGGGGGAGTGAAACATCAGTGTGTGGTTGCCTTGGGTGTGAGACTAGTGGGGACATGCCTGCAACCTGGGCATGTGCCCTGACTGGAATTGAACCAGTGATGCTTTGGTTCACAGGCCTGCTCTCAGTCCACTGAGCTACACTAGCCAAGGCCCATCCCTTTACTTTTAGTCTGTGTATCTTTGGTCTGAGATGGTTCTCTTGGAGGCAGCATAGATATGGGTCTTGTTTTCTTATCCATTCAGCCACCCTGTGTGTTCTGATTGGAGCATTTTAGCCATTTACAGTTAAGGTGATTATTGATAGGTACATATTTAGTGCCATTTTATTGTTAGACTGTTTTCCTCTGTTTATTTGTTTCTTCTTCTTCTTAAAGCAAGCCCTTTAACTTTTGTTGCAATACTGGTTTGTGGTTAACAAAATCCTTTAGCTTTTTCTTGTCTGTGAAGCTCCTTATTTCTCCTTCAGTTTTAAATGATAACCTCATTTGGTAAAGTAGCCTTGGCTGTAGGTCCTTGCTTTTCATCACTTTAAATATTTCACATCACTCCTTTCTGGCCTGAAATGTTTCTATTGAAGAAATCAGATGACAGTCTAATTGGTGCTCCCTTATAGGTTACTACCTGGCTTTTCTCTTGTAGCTTTTAGGATTCTCTCCTTGTCTTTAAGTCTTGTCATTTTAATTATGATGTGTCTCAGTGTAGGCCTCTTTGGATACAACTTGTTTGAGACTCTCTGAGGTTCCTGGACTTGTGTGCCTTTTTCCTTCACCAAATTAGGGAAGTTTTTGGTCATTATTTCTTCAGATAGGTTTTTGATCCTTTGCTCGGTCTCATCTCCTTCTGGTATTCCCATGATGGGGATGTTGTTACGCTTCACATTGTCCAAAATGTTTCTTAAGCTCTTCTAATTTTTTTAATTTCTTTTTTCTTTTTGCTGCTCTTCCTGGGTGTTTTTTTTTTTTTCTACGTTGTCTTCCAAATCACTGATGCAACCCTCTGCTTCATTTAACCAACTGTTTATTCCTTCCAGTGTATTATTATTTCAGATCTTGCATTCTTTATTTCTGACTGGTCCTTTTTAATGGTTTCTGTATCTTTTTTTCATGCTGTTCAGTATCTTTGTAATCATTACTCTAAACTATCAGATAAATTGCTTGCCTCCATTTCATCAAGCTCTTCTTCTGGAGAATTCTCTTGTTCTTTCGTTTGGGATCTGTTTCTTTGTCTTCCCATTTTGGCTGCTGCTTTGTATTTGTTTCTATGTATTGGGTAGGTCTGCAAAGTCTTTGGTGTAGGCCTTTGTTAGACACTGCTTTTGACTGGCCCTAGTCAACCTGTTTGGAGCTTTCGGCAATCTGCAGTTTGCGACTCCTTCTGCTGGGCCTGTTTGTGTACAGAAGTCAAGGCTGCCTTTTATTAGGACAGGGCCCTGGTGAGGATCAGCTGAAGTCTCATGGAGCTCCCAGAGATCTGCCTTAGGTGTTAAACTAATCAATGTTATGGTCTCAAGCTGTAATCAGCAGCTCTGCTTGAACTCCACAGGATGGGCCTATTGCTTCCCCTCAGGCTGATGCTACTTGGAAGAGAGTGCTCTGCCTGAGAAAGATGCCTCCTGCGGTATGGGGAATAACTCAGCACAGGGATCCTGGTGGGTGTTCCTTCAGTTCTCTCCCCAGAGCCACCAGCCCAACTCTCCTCAAATGTCTCTAGTGCACTCTGCCCTCCCTCTACTGGAGCCCAAAGTACGTGGCTGCAAGTGAAATTTTGAGCATTGGCCCCTTAAGAGGCTCTCTGAGTCTCCAGCTGTCTCTCCCTAGCAGACAGAAACCTTGCTGCTTTTCACAGCTGGATGTTATCTGGGTTCTCTGGTTCTGGTGCTGTAGGCTGGGATACCCAGCTTGGGGTTTAGACCCCACACTTCTCAAGGGGAGCCCCTGGCTGCTGAAATATCCCTCTGGAAAAACAGCTGCCACCCGTGTGGCCTGGCCAGTCTTTTCACACTTCCTCTGCGTGCCCTACCAGTCAGATTGTGGTGAAGTGTTTTTTTCCATCTGTCCGTGGTTATAAAGCTTCTCTGCAACTAGTGTTCAGTTGGTTATATGATTTCTCTGCAATTTAGTTGTAATTCCAGCTTGGTCCTGGGAGGGGGTTGGTATAGTAGCTTCCGCTTACTCTTCCGCCATGTTGGATCTCTCCTCATATGCACTTTTAAAGGATTGAGTTCTTTCTGATTTTTTCCCTTGTATGAGAATGTGGTTATTTATTGATATAATTCTAACCCAGCCCCCTGTTTTTAGTTACTTTAAGTTATGAAATGTGAAGAAGCAATTCCATACAATTGCTTGTATACAATTCCATTCTTTTATATAATAATTGCTCATCACAATGATGTCCCAAAAACATCAAGAAAATACTATATATTGTACTGTATGCCTAAATGAGTTGTCTAAAAAAACCTTTTATTTTAGAAAAGAGGGAGCTGTCTTAGGTTTATGTCTTTATGGAGACTCTTACTGTAAATTTCTCTCTTTCCTTCTTTATTTTGAAAAACAAAGTACTGTTTGGTAAAGAGCCTAAAACAACTTCAGTGATTTTAAATGCATAAAGAGGTCACTTGTTGGATTCAGTAAAAAAGGAATCAAATAAATTTAATAGGTATATGGTAATTTTTGCTAGGTATGTGACCTCAACTTGTGCTAGATACCTTTGAAAATAGACCTTTTGCCCTGGCTGTTGTGTCTCAGTGGTTGGGCAGCATCCCACAAAGTGAAAGCAGCCCATACATGTGCCCTGACTGGAAATCAAACCAGCGCCCGTTTGGTTTGCAGGCCGGTGCTCAATCCACTGAACCACACCAGCCAGGGCCAGAAAACATTGTTTTTAATATTCTTATTAGGAACATGGTGGATTGCTTTACATTTGGGATATCTTTCTATTCAGGCTTATGTGGTATTAAGTTATATTAGTTGTAAGGTGAAGAGTGTATGATATGTTGTGAGAGTTCTGCCAAAAAATGTTCTGGCTTAAAGAAAAAAGCTTTAGTTATCCTGAAAGAACTTTTAGTTTTGTGAGACAATTCACTTGTTTAGTAATTCTCAACAAAGAAAATGTTATATACAGATTAACAAAAAGAAGTATAATTTGATTACTCTTTTAAAAAAAAAACTCTTTTTAAAAGTTAACACATCCATCCAATCATTCAAGATGAAACAAAAACCAGCTTTTTATTTTTTTACTCTTATTTACCTAGATCCACTGGTTAGTTTTATGTTAGCATATTATAATATAATATATAGTGATTTATTTTTTCTTAATTAAAACAATTGCAGCTGTCCCTTTCCCCCCAACACATCGCTTGACATCTGAAGAAGTATTTGATATGGATGGGATACCTAGGGTTGATGTTTTGAAGAACCACTTAGTAAAAGAAGGTCGGGTAGATGAAGAAATTGCACTTAGAATTATCAATGAGGGTGCTGCCATCCTTCGGAGAGAGAAAACCATGATAGAAGTAGAGGCTCCAATTACAGGTACATTTATTTATATTTTGGATATTATTTCTTTATTACATATTATTTAGTTGCCTAGATATAAAGCTGTTTCCTCTTTAATCATATCATATCCCCAATTAATATTACATGGACATTATCTTGAATTTTTAAATTCTGTTAAATTTTAAAACTTCCATTAATTTTTTAGAGTTTCTTCCTGTTTTTAGTGAATAAATATGATCCTAAATAATTTGAGCACTGAAGCTAGTCTAATATGCTGTTTTAAAGGTTTCATTAGTTGTGTTGGCCATAATTCAGTTTGATTCAACAAATAATTACTTTCAGTCATTAGAAGGAAATACCTAAATGTCATATTAGATACCAGAGATAGTTACTTAGAAGTCAATAGAAAGTATTGAGTTAGATTGGAGTTTTCATTGCCACTATTATAATTTTGTCATCCTAAGACATACAT
>VMDR010032273.1:0-11771 GCA_007922815.1 Macrotus californicus
TTTTTTCCAAAGTTCAAATGCTGTTAAATGCTCAAACAAATACATGTATCTATCAAGTTCATTTTTCTCCTTAAGACTTTGTTCCTGTAGATCTCATTCTTCATACTGTGACCTGTTCTGGTTCTAGATTTGCATTGATCTACAGATTAATATCTTTAATGAGGTAAAAAGACACTAAGCCCATAAAATAAGAATTGGACACTATGGAAAGAAACAATCAGAAAAAGAAAGTACTCTGTGAAATGAAATTCTTTAATTTTGTGCATAGCTATTTTCCTAGGACTTTCAACTCACTCTTGGTTTGGATCCTGTTAGCTAGATCCTGGTTTGGTTTTGTGGACCCAGAGAAAGAAGATACCTGTCAAGAAGGGTTCTTGGTGGCTAATTGGACTCAAATTTAAAAGCAGAGCTTAGCAGCCATTTTTAGAGAGGGGCCTCTCATGCTAACTGCACTTCGAGGAGAAGCCTGCCTCCCACATTGAACTGCTTGTCTGCACTGTCTCTGACATCTCAGCCAGCCCTTGTAAAGCAGTTCCTGGAACTGTATTTAAACCAATAGGACTGAGGCTTTCACCATTCCATTGGAGCTATGCAGCTATATACCAATCAGCATCTTCACCGGCCAATCATAATGGCTCCATTATGACTAGTCAGAACAGTGCTTTTTGGACCAATCAACCTTCGAAAATTTGGAGTCCTTATTTGCATAAGGACAGACCAATCAGGGCCTCCTAACAACAGTGCTGTTCTCACAGTTGTGCTGTATCACAATTGAGGTCTTGGGGTGGAATGGTTTTCTCCTTCACCACACTCCAAATTGGAGTTCCTGTTGGCATTGAATTGGCGTGGCCCATTGGTCGGCAGTTTACTCAGTCATTTTGGTGAAGCACTTAGTCCAATTAATTTCTAAGAAAAGATAAAATTTCTAAGTTCTTGCATGTCTCAGAAATGTCTTTATTTTACTCTTATACTTGAATTGTAGTTTGTCTGAGTATAGAAGTCTAGATTTTTCCTCAGAATTTTTAAAAGATGTAATTTTAGTGTGCCTGTGTCAGTATTTCTGTTAAGAAATGATATTATTAAGTTTCATATGCTTTTGCTCCTGGGGTTGATTTTCCTTTCTGAAAGCATTTAGAATCTTGTCAGTGGTATTCTGAAATTTTATAATTATATGAACTTAACGTGATTCTTTTTTTAATTCACTGTGCTCTGTCTGCACTTGGCAAGCCCTTTGGCTTCTTTCAACCTGAGGCCTATTTTTTTCTAGTTTGGTAAAATTTACTTTAATGTTTTCTTCCTTTCAATTTATTCTGTTCTCACCTTTTCTTCGGTTGGATTTTGGATCTCCTGGACTGATCCTTTAATTTTCTTGTCTTCTCTCTTCTGTTTTTTATCTCTTTATCTCTTTTTTCCACAACTTCTCTGGGCAATTTTTTCAACTCTAACTTCTAGCTCTTCTATTCTGAATTTATTTTGGTTATCATATTTTTAATTTTATAGAGCTCTTTCTTAATCTTATTGCTTCTTTTTATAGCACCCTCTTATTTTATAAATGCAATGTATGTTCTTATATTTTTAAGATATTAATTTTAGTTTTATTTTTTGACTTTCCTTTTGCTTTTTTCATTGTCTCTGTCTTTTGGAGTCCTCTTTTCTCTTTGGCTTTTTAAATTCTTCATGGAGAAGTCTCCAGACCTTTGCCGTGTGGGATGTAATCCTGGGTGCCAACATTTTGGGAGCAGAGCCAATGAAATTGAATATGTTGGGAGTCCCCAAGACTACCCTCAGATCGAGTGATTTTACTGGGAGGATTCACAGGACTCAGCATATAGTCATACTCACAGCTATGATTTATTATAGTGAAATGCTACAAAGCAAAATCAGCAGAAGAAAGATGTACATGGGGCAAAATCCAAAGGAAACCAGATACAAATGTCCAAGTATTCTCTGTAGAGTCACACAGGATGCACTGAATTCCTCCAGCTTTGAATTGTGACGTGTGTGAAGTGTGTTATTAGAGATTCAGTGCCCAAGGTTTTTATTGGAAATTGTTCATATAAGCACCCTCTGCTTACTATGTACCAGGCTCCCAAAAGGAAAGCAAGTGTTCGGCACAATCCACATTGTTTGTGCAAACTATATTAAACCACTCTTGTGAGTTGGGGAATGGTGGGAACCGTCCTGAAATCAAAGTTAATGGGCAACAGCCAAGAGCTAAACTTGCAAGTGGACCTTTCAGAGGATAGGAGTCTCAGGCCTGCTATATGAATTCTGCACAGGCACTGAGGGTCCCACCGTTTAATACATAGGCTTTCACTTAACCTCCTTAGCTTCTCCCGGTGCCTTATCCTTGCCTTTTATTGGTAACCTAGAGGCCAGAGACTCTCAACCTGCTGTGGAGCTGACAGTCACCTGTCTGCAATAAGTTAGGAGACTGGCCCAGGGAAGGTGGTATCCAAACATTTTGTCAGTAAACCATTGCTGTTTACTTATCCCATAACTACATGAGTAGTTCACAAAGTGTGGTCTCAGGAACCCCCTTTTCGTAATGATACTGATATAATGTTTGCTTAAAAACACTATCTTGCACTTGAAGAGCATCAAAATAAGCAGGCCTCCATCCTGTATTCTCTTTGGAGATACAGCTTTGTACATAGTGAACCATTGTACACTGTGGTGGGAATAGTGTGATGTAGAATCACAGAGGAGAAGTGGTGAATTCTGGCCAGGAAGTTAACATTTCATCAGGTCTGTTGATGTAAGAATATCCAAGCTTGTAGAGAAATATTATAAAAATGTATTTGAGCCAAACAGAGGACACGCCTGGAAGCAAGATCTCAACAGACTGAGAAAAATGCTTCTCAGAATGGCAGGGAGAAAGAGAGGGAGAAAAACATCAATGTGAGAGAGAAACATTGCTCAGTTGCCTCTTGTAGGTACTCCAGCTCAGCACCGCACCCACACCCAGGCACGTGCCCTGACCAGGAATTAAACCAGTGACCTTTCGCTTTGCAAGACGATGCCCAACCAACTGAGCCACACCAGTCAGGCTCATTTTTTTTTTTTAAGATATTTTTGTGTGTAGAAGTATTTTGTGTATGTATGGAAGTAAAGAATATTTCTATGTTTTTTAAAAGATTTTATTTATTAATTTTAAACAGAGGGGAAGGGAGGGAGAAAGAGTGGGAGAGAAACATCAATGTGTGGTTACCTCTTACACACACCCTACTGGGGATCTGGCCTGCAACCCAGGCATGTGCTCTGACTGGAAATCAATTCGGTGACCCTTTGGTTCTCAGGCCAGCACTCAATCCACTGAGCTACACCAGCCATGGCCTCTATGTCTTAATACAAACAAAGTATATCTGTGTCAAAAGAATGCAAATTAAGATGCCTTCTCAAAACCAACCATTCATAGTAAGCACCATAACTACTCTACAGAAAAGATACAATAAGGTTGTTTTTGAATGGGAATTAAATAAGTGATGCTTCTATGATATGTAGTAATTTATTTGGTAAAAAAATTCCTGAGCATCAATACCATATATAGTAAATTTCTAAGCAGTGCCTTTTGATGAAAGCAGAAATTATGTATCTCAAACGTAAAAAATATGTAACTGAGTGTTAATATAATTGGAAATCACTAGTTCATAGCATATCGAAGATATGCCTAAGAACTTAAAAGGTGGGTCACATTACAAATTTAAATTATTTATGGCATTTTCAATTTTAGCTCATGAAAACATGTATATAGAATATCACCCAGTCAGCAATATTTGTGGTATCTGAAAATTTTGGTGGGTTGAAAAACTTGGATTTATTGCCCATTTACTGATTTATGTGTGTTAGCAGAACCTGTCAAGAACTTCCGGTCAAGATGGAGGTGCAGGTAAACATGGCTCGCCTCCTCACACAACCACATCCAAGTTACAACTAAACGACAGAGCAACCATCACTCAGAACCATCAGAAATCGAGCTGAATGGAAGTCCGTACACTGCAGAATTAAAGATACCACATCCATCCAGACTAGTAGGAGAGGCAGAGATGCAGAGACACAGAACAGGCTGGTCCCACATGCATGTGTGGTAGATAAAAATTTGGGAGGGATATATCCAGAGCAAGGGGTCCCAGTCCCATACCAGGGCCCCAGGCCAGGGTTCCAGTGCCAGGAAGATAAGTCCCCATAACTTATGGCTGCAAAAACCCATAGGGATTAAGTCAGTGGAAGAAACTGCTTAAGACCCAAGCAGTTCCTGTTAAAGACCCTGCACATGGACTTACTCAGACTCACTCCCTCTGAACTCCAGCACCAGGGTAGCAGCTTGAAAGGCACCACTGGCATTCAGGGAGGAACTGAAGGGTCTGGTAACAAGGCGAGAGCTGGGGGACAGTTTTCTCTGAGAGAGAAAGGTGAGCAGAGGCCATTGTTCCTCTTGAACTGTCCGCCACAGAGCCAACAGACAGGACCCATATCTGAGACCCCATCAACCTGACTAAAACTCTTTGCCCCTTTCTGGTGATTCCCTGAGGCTCCACCCCACACAACTTATGGGCCCACCCAAGCTGTTAATAGTGGCTTTTCCATATGAAAAACTGTTGGTCTTGGCTCATGCTTCACAACTTCCTAAATCCTTTTAAGCAAGCAACAATGAGCTACCAGCCCCAGTACCTCTTGCTAAGTGGCCTCAGGCAGGGCAATAGCAGCAGCCAGCCTAGGCTCACAGATTGGCTTTATCTGGGAATCTCCAAGCCCAATGCAAGTAGCAACCATCTGCAGATTGCTTTGTAGTTTATGCAAAATGGCCCCAGGCAGAACACAGGTGGGGGCTGACCTTAGTCTGAACCACCCAGGAAACCCCAGAGTCTGCACACCCAGTGGACAGCTACAGACTGTGTCAGAGCACCACCACCGTGCCCCTGCACAGCTGATCCTCCATGGAAGGTGGAGGCTGGTGGTCAGTGATCATAGCCAGTCCTTGCAGCTGACTGTTCTAAGTAAATTCCTCCCATTGACCTGCCAACAGCATTCAAGGCTGAACTACAAGAGGAAGGTGTACTCAGCCCACACAAAGGGTGCACCTCAAGTACCCAGCTTGGGTGATAGGGGACGCTGTGTCACTGGACCCTACAGGACATCTACTATATTAGACCATGCTGCCAAGACAGTGAATGATAAAGTTCTACCTAATACATAGAAACAAACACAGGGAGGCTGCCAAAATAGAGACAAAGAAACATGGCCCAAATGAAAGAACAGATCAAAACTAAAAAAAAAAAAAGGATGAAACAAAATGGAGATAAGCAATCTATCAGATGCAGCGTTCAAAACCCTGGTTATAAGGATGCTCAAGGAAATTAGAGAGCCTCCACAGCATAAAAAAAGATCCAGTCAGAAATGAAGGATACACTAATTACAATAAAGAGCAATTTATAAGGAAACAAGTAGAGAGGATGAAGCCCAGAATCAAATCAATGATTTGGAACATCATCACCAAACCATTATTATACGAAGTGTTAAAGGTACTTTTTAAGAGAAAGAAGATCAAAGCTATGAACAATAAAATAGCACCCCCCCCACAAAACAACCCATATTTATCAATAATTGTATCTAAAAAACAAACTAAGCAAACAAGAAGAACAGAGACAGAATCATGGATACAGAGAGCATTTTGATGGTTGCCAGATAGGAGAGGGTTGTGGGGGAATGTGTGAAGAGGTGAGGGGATTAAGAAGTACAAATAGGTAGTTACAGAATAGCCATGGGGATGTTAAGTACAGTGTAGGAAATTGAGTAGCCAAAGAACTTGAACATGACTCATAAACCTGAACAATGGTGGCAGGATTGCCTAAGGGAGTGGGGGGGGTGTGGGTGGAGGGGAGCAAAGGTGGAAAAATTGGGAAAACTGTAACAGCATAATCAATAAAATATAATTAAAAAAAAGAAAAACCTGTCAAAATGTAATGAAACTGGGTAAAAATATATCAGCTTGATTACAGACAGTGCTCCTGAAACAGTGAAAAGTTGAGGTTAACATTGGATATTGATGACATGTTGAAAAGATAAGACATGGATTTAATACTTTGTTTATTATAGATTTTACTAGGAATAATTTTAAGTCAAAAACTTTAAAATAGTCATTATCACCATAAACTAGATATTGATTCTTGAACTTCAGCTGTCTCAAGGATTTTCAGGATTCATGATATACACAAGTCTAGTCTTCTATACGTAGTTTAGGCTGAAAATGCTTTTTTAACTGTTAAAAGGAATCAGTCAATACTTGCCATTCAAGGGAAAATCTTTGTCTCAGTTTCCCAATAAAGAATGTCAAAGATTTGACATAGCTCCTCTAAATACTGCAAACGTTTCCTTCCAGGGACATTCACAAGGACGGCCACGTTTGTATGATTCAGTTCTCCCATTGGTAGTAAATACATCTTTTTGACAAACTTTGTTTCCTCTCCCTCTCTTTCTCCCTCCCTCCTCCTCTCTAAAAATAAATAAATAAAATCTTTAAAAAAAAAAAAAAAGAAAAGAAAAGAAAATTACTGCCTTAACTTCATTCCCAAAATTATGGAGTTTAAGACTGAATTCCAAGGCATGTTCTTTGATTGTATACTTTATTAAAATGCACTAACATTTCTCAATAAATAACAATAATGGGAAATGGATAGCTACCAGTGAAAGTATTAAAAACTAAGTATAACATCAGAGCACTAGGATTTTGCAAATACCTTTGAATTACCTTAAATTCAAAACTCATTACACAGACATTTCATCTTTGTTTGAAAGTGACTTTGTTTAAGAGGAGTTGTTTTTGTTTATGAAATTCAATTTAAAAAATTACTGCTCTTAGTTCAAGGATTCAGGTCTGAATTTTCCATCTCCTGTGGCATGCAACTGTTTGACATCTTGGTACAGGGAAAAGAGTGTCAAGTTCTTGGCTGTAGACCAAAGGTGTGGTGAGCTACAAGAAATATTTAGTAATTAAGTGTTCCCTTTTTTTTAATTTGTATTTTTTCAGTTTCAAGTTTATAATGTTGACCCTCATAAATACTTGTTTGTTACATGTCTAAATCATAGTACATTAAATATAATGTTTGATTTTATTTCTCATATTTGAATTTTCTTTGATCTTGATCATGTCAATTCTTTATTTTATCAGCTTATCCCCTATAAGTATTTGAGTTTGTGACTCTTGGCATAAGTGAAAGGTAAAATCTTAAGTTACATCCTTAGGAAACGTGCTTATGAACATATTGTGTTCACATCTTTCTAATTAATTTTATGCTGTTGCCATTTTTTCATTAACTTTAAGCACTGAACATATTTTCACGTTGGCTTGTTTCATGGTGGCAGTTTTAGGAAATGAAGAATAAAGATTCTTGCTTATGTATTTCAATATGGTGAGTACATATTAGATAGCCCCACATCATGTAATAAGACTTTTTTCCCTTCACCCTTCTGTCACCTTCTGTAGAATCTTTACTGAGAATTTCCCGTGAAAGCTTCAGGGCAAACCATTAAAAAATAATACCCATTAGATTTAATAGGATCAGAGGGTCCACTCAGACTCTCTATTTAGGCATGCAATCCTGTTCAGGTAAGGAATCAGAAGCTGTGCTGTAATAACTCCTGAGTTTCTCTTGTTGCCTCATTGAAATTCTTTGGTTTGGGAGCAGCTGTCCGCCATCTGTGAGAAGCTGCCTGGTACTCCCCTCTCCCTGGCAGTGCTGTCCTCGCCCTGGCTCGGATGCAGCTATGGCTCTGCCTTCTCAACTGCTTGCTGTGTATTGCATTTTCATAGAGTTGTAGGCCTTAAAGAGTTTCTAGTAAAGCTTTAGACCACAGAACAAAATTTGTTTTAATTTCCCAAACTCCAGTCCAAGGAAAACAGAGAAAAAAAGGACAATGAAAAACATTCTTCTAAAACAAATGTTTTTCTAAATCTTCAATAATTTGCAAGCACTGAATTATCAAGGGTAATATATACCAAAGTTCAGTGTCTATTTGGGTGTTTACATTTTAATTTTGCTGAATGTTTAGGAAAAAAGTATTCATGTAAAGAAACAATAATATCCAGGGGTAAAATGGCAGGTCTTTACACTTTTCCCTGCTCCCTTTTAATCTTTCCTTGGGATCAGATAGTAACAGTGGAGTTACATTTCTAAATATGTTTTCCATGGGTTCTCAGCATCACCTGGGAAATTGTTGGAATGCGGACCTACAGAAGGAGGAGCTCTTGGGGAGTAGGGTGGGCACCATTCTGTGTTTTAACAAACCTTCAGGTGATTCTGACGTATGTAAAGTTTGAGAACCACTGCTCTGTGTCACTCGAGTCATCCCTAATGTTACATTTGTACATGGAAGCCTGTAAAAGTTTTCAAGCTCCTTTAGTGCCTTCCTGCTTGCCTTTCATTGCTTTGGGAGTCTGGCTAAAATACAGTGAATATATTGTGGTGAACTGTGGACCTTTGTCCCAGCTGGTTGGGCCTTCGTGGTGGCTATAGTCAGTTAACTGCCTTAAATGACAACCAGTAATTGTTGAAATAACGGGTAAGACAGGGATGACTTGGGCACTTCCAAAAGTCAGTTAGATCTGGAATCCCAGGAGGAATTGATCGTAAGGAAACCTAGTTTTGAGACTTGGCCCAGAGTAGTTAGTTATTCTTATCTTGGTTACTTAACGTAAGCGATCCCCTGGAGGATAATAGAAAGCCCGAGTGTATGACTTTGTACGTGAAAGAGTATGTTCATTTTTTCTACTGTGGTGACATTTACCATTTTAACCATCTTGAAGTGTATGGTGGCATTAAGGACATTCATGGTATTGTGCAACCACCAGCACTATAATTTCCAGAACTTTCCCATTATCCCCAACGGAAATTCAGTACTTGTTAAGAAACATCTACCCATTCCTGCCTCCCCATAGCCCCAGATAACCACTACTTGACTTTCCTCCCCTATAAACTTGACTATTCTAGATTCCTCATAAAAGTGGAATAACACAATTCTTGTCCCTTTGTGTCTGTCTTTTCACTTTGCATAGTGTCTTCGGGACTCATACATGTTGTAGCATGTATCAGAATTTCATACTTTTTAAAGACTAAATAAAATTCAATTGTTAAGTCCCCAAACTCTAGCCCAAGGAACACAGAGAAAAAGAGGACAATGAAAAACATTTTTTTAAAACAAATGTTTTCCTAAATCTTAAATAATTCATAAGCATGGAATTGTCCAGGGCAATATATACCAAAGTTCAATTGGCATGCGGGTGAACATTGGGGTTGTTTCCACCTTTTGGCTGCTGCGAACAACACTGGGACAGACGTTGGCATGCAAATGTCTGCTCAAGTCCCTGCTTTCAGCTCTTTTGAGTACAAACCTAGAAGTGGAATTGCTAGGTCATGTAGTAGTTCTACATTTTTTTTTGAGAGACAGCTGTGTTGTTTTCCACAGTGACTGTATCATTTTATATTCCTACCAGCAATGAATTGTAGAAAGATTCCAATTTTACCTTATCCTCACCAACCCTTGTTATTTTTTCTTTTTCTTTTATAACGGCAATCTTAATGTGTGTGAAGTGCTGTCTTGTTGCTTTGGTTTGCACTTTCCTAATAATTAGTGATGTTGAGCCTCTATTCATGTGCTTGCTTATTGGTTATCTATAGATCATCTTTGGATAAATGTTTATTCAAGTCCTTTGCCCATGATTTTAATTGGGTTGCTTACAGTATATTTTGTTTTTGAGTTGTAATAGTTCTTTATATATTATGGATATTGATGTCTTATCAGTAATGCAATTTACAAATGTCTTTCTTCATTCTGTGGGTTACCTTTTTACTTTGCTGATACTGGTGTAGGAGCCAGCATAGGGAGAACTCTGAGACTGCGCTGTCGTCGGTGGTCAGGGGCTAGCGTCCTGGAAGCCAGGCAGCACCTTTTAGCACTTAGGTAGAAAAGATGGTAAACCAAGGCAGAGAGGGGGAGGGAGACATGTCTCACCTGTTGACTCAGCAGTCCTGTGTCCATTTGGATAAGATTGCCGGGCACTCCGAACAACACAAGCAAAATTATAATAGCACAGGATGGGGAGAGCCCTTGAACGTCTGTGTGTATCATCTCTGCTAGCTGGGAAAAGGAAAACCTTGAGACTGTGTACTCATCCCAAGGCCTGGAAGGGGGAAGGGGAGGAGGACCACCGTGCCCAAAGAGAAAGTCCATAAAACAACTTTGTTTAATTGCCTGCCTCCTGCCAATTTACAAAATGAACAAATGGAGTCTGGAGCAAGATAAGGATTCAAGCTAACAGATCCCCACACATACCTACGTTTGGGTAGTCACATGTCGTCGTCGTCGTCCCGTGTCCCCCCCGCCCCGGGGAAAGCTGGTGCCACCTTTACCTGTCAATCAATATGTAAACTCCTTCATCCCCATCCGGCCAGCTATATAAGTCCTCAGAACAAAGGACTCACTTTCCTGGCTCTCTTGCCACACGAGGGGCCCCTGGCCAGCCGGCCTCTGGCCACGTAGGCGCTGGCCACCCTGCTCTTGTCACTCTTGCTTTTGCTCTCCCGTTAGATCTTAGCACTAATAAACTTTGCCTTCATGTTTTTAGGCTTGCTGATCTGTAATTCTTTACTGCATTGGCAAGAAGAGCCAGGTTTCTCCTGTTAATGATACTAATTCTTTTTTAAAAAATATTTTATTTATTTATTTTTAGAGAGAGATGAAGGGAGGGAAAAAGAGAGGGAGAGAAACACCAATGTGTGGTTGCCTCTTACACACCTCCTAATGGGGACCTGGCTGGCAACCCAGGTGTGTGCCCTGACTGGGAATCGAACCAGTGACCCTTTGGTCCTCAGGCTGGCACTCAATCTGGTGAGCCATACTAGCCAGGGCAGTAATACTCTTCTTTTATGCATAAAAGTTTTTAATTTTGATGAAGTCCAATTTGTATGTTTTTCTTTTGTTGCCTATGGGTTGATTGTGTAGATCACTCTGGAAATTATTGACATTTTAATAATTTTAAGCCTTCCAATCCATTTATTTGTGAGTGTTTTCAGTATGAGAGGATGTTGACTTTTGTCAAGTATATTTTCTGTGTCAATTAAGATAATCATGTGTTTTTCCCCTTTAATTTATTTTATGAAGCAGTATTACCCTGATAAAAAACTAGATGAAGAGTACCAAAAAGATAAGTACTGATTGATAACCCTCATAAATATATATGCAAAATTCTTTTTTAAAGGGTTTAATTAATTTATTTATTTTGAGAGAGGGGAAGGGAGGGAGAAAGAGAAGGAGAGAAATATTAATGTGTGTCTCCTTTCATGTGCCCCCAACTGGGGACCCAGCCTGCAACCCAGGCATGTGCCCTGACCAGGAATTGAACCAGTGACTCCTTGGCTTGCAGGCCAGCACTCAGTCCACTGAGCCACACCAGCCATGGCTATATGCAAAATTCTTAACAAAACATTAGCAAATATAATTCAGCTAGATATAAAAAGAATTATACACATGACAAAGTAGCATTTATTCTGGGCACACTAAGCTGGTTTAATATCTCAAAATTAACATAATCACCATATAATAGGGTAAAGAAGAAAAATCACATGGTTATATTAGTTGATGTAGAAAAAGCATTTGATAAAATTTAACATTTCATTCCTAATGAAAACTCTGAAAAATAAGAAGAGAGAACTTTTCCAACTTGGTAAAGAGCATCTACAAAAAACCTACAGCTAAAAGCATAATGATAAAAGACT
>VMDR010032274.1:0-11761 GCA_007922815.1 Macrotus californicus
TCAATGTAGTTTTAAGCCACCACTCCAGACACCCAGGTTTGAGCTTAAAATCCCTTCAGATAGTTCTTTAGCATCTTTGCTGCCATCTGGTGTTTTCTTTTAAAGTAGTATCTTCCACACTATCAAAAATTTCATTGCCTTTCTCTTTGTGTTACCTCCAAATATATTTGAGAAGGTACCCTTATAGTATAAACTCCAGTGATTTAGGACTTCAGTTACATATTTGGTTTAATGTTATAAATTATGTTTCATGGTTAAGTGTCTCATTCTCTGAGGGCAAAACTCTCCATAAGAAAGTCACAATAAGAAAGATTCAGAAGGGCGAGATGGATGGTCTCACACTGTCAAAAGTTCTGTGTAGGCACGTGTACCTACTTGGTAAGAAGTATTTGGAGTTTATGGGAGGCATGGAAGAAAAGGAAGAGAACGTTTTTGAGTACTTTTGTGATCAGTTCTTTATGTACATGATCTCATTTTAGTCTTCATAATATTACTGAAAGACAGATATTATTTTCCCCACTTTCTGTTGGAGCAAGGGAGTTTAAGCAACTTGCCCAAATCACACAGTGGGTTTGGTGATGGGTGTCAGAGCCAGATCTATGCAGTTGTAAAGACTCCTATCTTTTCACGTCACTGAGAGATACAAAGAGCTTATGTGTGATACAAAATGGTATGGCTGTGCTGCCAGGCTGTGAGTGCGAAGTAGGACAAAGAGAACAGAAGTTTGTTCATTCAACAAATATTTATTGGTAGACATTGGCTAAGTATTAAACATAGTCATAAAAAAGACAGACACAGTTCTTGATACCATGGAGACTTGTGAAGGAAATGTGAAATAACTATAAAATTTCAAATTGTGATAGGACAATGTCTATTGGTGGGAGCGGATATTCAAGATCTTGGGTTAAGAACACATCTGGGAGGAAGTGCCATTCCACCTGAGACACAAATGGTGTGAACGCATCAGCTAAGAGTAAAAATGGGGGGAGGGATGGCAGGAAGAGGAGACATTCTGGCCAAAGGAAGCCTGTGGGAAGGCCTTGAGGTAAGAAAGATCTTAAAATGGAACTAAGAAGTCCACAAGTGGCCAGAGCCTAATGGAGCAGGGGGCAGGCACACAAGATAAAGCTGTAGAAACAGCTTAGTTCTGTTCAGCTGCTCTGTGAGTGTATGGATGATAAAGACAGGATGTGGTTTTAGAAGTTTGGCTTTGAAGACGAAGAGAGAAATAATGGGCAGGCTGGAAATAGATAATGGGTTAAGAGAAATTTGTTAACATAGTGAGAGCTGACGATGGCTTGGCGGAGAACATTGGGAGCAGAGATGGAGATAAGGCATACCGAGCAGAACCTGGTGCTAGTAAGGATGCGGAGAGGTGAGGAAGGGGGTCATGGATGACTCCCAGATTTCTAACTTGAGCAACTGTACTAGTTGTGCTATTTTCTAAGATGGAGAAGACCTGAGACAGCATAGCTCTTTGTGGTTAAGATAAATAGTTCCTTCTGGACCTATCAAATTCAAAACACTTGTGAGAAATCTAAGGGGGTAAGTCAAACTGAATATATAAATCTGTATCTCAAAAAAGAAGATTGGGCTGGCATATACATTTCTGCAGTATTAACATGTATTTAAAGTCATCAGAATGAGTATAGGGTTATAAAAATAGACCCAGGGCTGAGCTAAGAGGCATTCCCACACTTAGGGATTAGAGGGGAAGGAGCTGGCGAACCAGTGCCTGGAGACACTAGAGAAGAGACTGGAGTGCGGTGCCACAGAAACTGAGATCAGAGAAAATGTCCAGAAGGATGTGGAAAACTGCAGAGAGGCTGGATAGGATGAGGGCCCAAAACATATCTATTTGACTTGGCAATGTGGATTTAGTTTGATAACCTTGGAAAGAACATATTCAGCGTAGGGGTGCGGGTTGCAGAGTGTATGGATGATAAAGACAGGATGTGGTTTTAGAAGTTTGGATTAATGGGTAAGCTGGAAATAGATAATGGGTTAAGAGAAATTTCTTTAAAAGATGTAAAAGATGGAAGCTTCTAAAGTTCCAGGGGTGTCCAACCCACAGCCCATGGGCCTCATGCAGCCCAGGATGTCTGTGAATGCAGCCCTACACAAAATTGTAAATTTACTTAAAACATTATGAGATTTTTTTGTGTGATTACGTGTCACAATGTATTGAATGTGTGGCCCAAGACAACCCTTCTTCCAGTGTGGCCAGAGATGCCAAAAGGATGGACACCCCTGCATCTAGCTACATTTGATGTTTAGGACTGTGATCCAGTGGAGAGAGTTGAAGAAGTAGAAGTGATACGGGCAAGTGTAAAACCTGAGGGAGAAATGCTCCCTGGGGGGTGGGGGGTGGGGACGGGATCCCCATTTGGAGGACAAAGAGTTTGATAAGAGGGGGCACCTTTTCATTTCAGGAGGTGATGGAATATAGATCAAGGCAATTTGTAGGTGTTAATGGGAAGATGAAGGAGCTACAATCTGTTAGCTTTTCTCTTCTCAGTGAAATACTAGGCCATCTTATCAAGTGTCTCACATGAGAAAGAGAGGAATAATGAGAAAGGTTCACTGTAAGAGACCACTTAGTCCTTTGCCTCTTCATGCCTTCAGTTAATCAAGACTAAGGCTCATAGAACCCTTTGCCTCTGTGATTCCCAAACACCAGAATGACTTGGAGCTCTTTGGAGGTGGTAGATAGAACATTCAATGGGATTCTTCTGGGGGTTGGCACTCTTATAATCATTTTCAGTGGCTCTAGTTCACCTCCTCAGCTCTGCTGATGTCATAAAAACCAGCCTCAACCTCACAAACCGCCCCCTGATGATGCTGGCAGCTGGACCACTAATATGCAAGTCCACGTGCCACTTCCTCTCTCCTTGGTGCCAACCATGCCTGAGCACCGGGCCAGTGTTTTAGGATCCCACAGCTCTCGGGTGTACAAAGAGCAACTTGAAGGTAACAAGACCAATTTTCTTCGGTGCTGTTCTTTCTAAAAACCACCCAGAGGAATCTGTATAAGTACCGGGGGAGGCAACACTAAGTTTACAGTTGTGGGTATACAAAACAGAGTTTATTCTTATATTATTTGTTTAATTATTGTGTTATTTTCCATATGAATAATGGTAAGCCTACTTTTGCCCACCCTGTATATTATGTGGGTGGAATATGTGGGTGTTGATGGTGGTGAGGAGAGAGTTACAAATTTTAGAGCAACAGCATCACTAGCAAAATTGTTCTACAGCTTTTTAATATAGAACTTTGAAGGATGGTGCTGATGTGTACAAGTTACAACCTAACAATTATCTTTCAAAATCAGGTTCAAGTTATAATTACAGATCTAGGTTGGGAAAGACCATGATAGATACAACAACCTCTCTGAGATCCTGAAGACCAAAGCAAAAGTGGGGGGTCATTACATTGGACCTCCAATACGTGGCTTTCTGCTTCTCCAGAAAGAAAAATAGTGATTATAACCTCTGTGAGAGGAGAGGATTGTGTATTATTAATTCAAATATCATTGGGGCCTAAAATGAGCAAAACTACAATGTGCCATACTCAGAGAATTAGCCTAGCTTAAATGATCTTTCACGTCTTCATAAGCCTGCTTCTCCCTGTAACCTCCCACATCCCTGCCTCCAGCCCTAAGCACATAGACGCCTGCATCTGTGTGTTCCTGGGGATGGTCGCTTAGCGAAACTTCGTGTCATGACGGAATGGATATACATAGTTCTTAAAAATCTGAATTCCAACATCAACAATTAAAATCTCTCCCCAAATTCTTAGAACTTCCCCAAAGGTCGTGCAACACAACCTTGAAGGAATTCCTATTGAAACAGAGGTGACTTTGCTGTGCATAGAATGTCACCGCTAAATTTGAAGCTCAGGTTTAGCTTTATGACCAAGTGGGGCATTGAGAGGATTTGACTTAGGATGCCACCTCTTGCTTTCCCTTTATATTGTGTCATTTACCTCCTTCTTGCATCCGTTGTCTCTTTTGACTATCACTTCTGTGGGGCTGTCTTACATGTTAAGAAATGTTCTACAAATTGATGAAAGTCCTAATAATCCAGGAACTCAGTAATTTTCCCATATTCTTGCTCCAAGCATCAGCTCATATGCCATGATCCTGTCATTTAAAGTCCTCAAGAAGCTCTCACATCTCAGGCTACCTTTGTTTAAGCAGAGGAAGTAAAAATATAAAAGTATCACTTGTCTGAACCTAAAGCCTCAGGGAGTCAGAGGCAGAGGGACTGGGCGAGGATAGAGAGGGATTAGGCTCCACAACTCTGATAAGAAAAACAAAACAAAACTGTCTTTTGGGATTAAAATTCTTTCTGGCCTATCCAAAGTGACATCTTTCTATTTTTTTGAATGGAAAATTTCTTTCCTCAGCCTTCCCCAGGAGCTGGAGGCCCTTCAGCATCTAAGTTGTAAACAAGTCAGGCATTGGAAATAGCCACCTTCTAAGTTCCAGGTTCCTTTTCTTCTCTCTAACTGTAGTAGCTGGAAAAGATGATTGGTCATCTCAGTTTGTGGGTTTACCTGTCTTGCCCACATTGCGCTGCTGTTGCTTCATTTTACTCGGTGACCTGGAAGCCATCTGACCAGGAGGGTCAGGCCTGGTGCTAAACAGGTACCAAACACCAGGTACATCCTCTGTCCATGTTTTTCTAGAAAAGTCCTTCTTACAAGAATTTGCAAAGAGATTTATTTAAACACCTTACTTTCCAATCAGTATCACTCTAAGTGATCAGAATCAAAAGCAGTTTTTTCCACAAATGAGAAAAGAAAAACAGCTAGGAAACTGTATTCCTTTCAGACTCAGGGAATCTTATTTGGTATTTGTTCTTTGACTTATATTTTCCAGCTTTGTATCTCAGGATGAGCAATTAAATAACTTAATTAACTTAATTAAAATGCAAGCATATATTCAAAATATCAATAGTTTATTTTTTAAAATGAGGTACATGAAGGTACTTGAATATTAACAGCATTTCCAAATGAACGGCCAAGTCTTTCTTATTGTTAAAAGAAGCAAAACAAATCTCCAAATCATAGGTAATAGACTAATACTTGGCCAATAGGTTAGATTGGAAAAATTCTTTTACGTGGCATCCAGTGATTTCCAAAAACAATTTCATTTCAAACAACGATCCTTCCAGATGTGACATTTGAGTAGAATTGTTTGAAAGCACCAGAAGTAAATGTGAAATACCAGTGGTTTCAAGACAATCAAACTCTCATTGTTGAGGTCTGAGATTGAACTATGCAGTTACTCCCATATATTAAAATGCTATGTAACTTTGTCTGCATGTGTAGGACATGGCTGAGGGGATGGAAACTTAATGGTACACGTTCAGTCTGTGCTTTAGATGGCCACAGGCAAAATTCTGACTTGGAGCATGAGTACCTGGCCTCATATTCTGATCTCCCTTTTTCTTTCAGCTCCTACCAACCCCATCCTGTTCTATGGTTAGAAGGAGGTTGGGAGAATCTGATAAACTCCTTCATAGAAACATCTCTTATAGGGATAATTGCCTTTTAAAAGAGAATGGGGAGAGGGCAGTGTTGAACTCAAAGGAATGAACTTTTGAGGTAATGGAGAGAGAGCAATGTAAAAGTTTTAACAGTTTCTCTCAAATCCTACCTAATGGCTGACTCCGTGGACACATACTCTGTGGGCAGAGCATGATGCTCCCCCGGCCACTGATGACCTTACCCCCTGTTTCTAGAAGCAGCTGGAATCAGGCAGACCTGGAATCAGGTAACAGATGCCCAATGGGGGCCACATAACTCTGAGCAAATTATATAACTTCCCCCAGCCCCAGTTTCCCCACTGTGAGAGGTTAGAAGGAAAGAAGGCTACAAAGGGAAGGTACCTGAGAAGTTGTCACTTGTCATCTCCTCCCTGCCCCCTTCACTGTGGCCATGCCTGAAGGCCTACTGTCTGAGTGAAAATCAGCTTCATCGCCTACTTATAGCCCTGTGCCTCTTTCCTGGTTTGTAAAGCAGGGGTACTGAGTCTTTCCCAGAGAATCGTTCTGAGAATTACTGAGCTAAAGCGCACTAAGTGCTTAGTATAGGGCCTGGCCCTCAGAAAGCATTGGGTAACCCTGAGCTGCTGTTTGGTCAGACATTTCCAATGTTGGAATGTTCACAAGGATTTCTAAAAGAGTTTTTACTCTTTTTTGCCTCAAATGTGGGGAGAAACACTTTTCCTCTTATTTCTCCATCCAAATTTTCTGCATTCTATGATATGCCCTGTGCACTTACCACAGATATTTTAATTATTTGGCCTAATGGAAGGGATCGGGGGTGTGGAAAATCTAAAACAGCAGCAAAGGTCCGAATCCTTTATTTTTCACTCGGTCACACAGAGAGAACAACACTGCTGATGGAATGACACCCGTGCCAGCAGCTGCACAGTCATATATTTCCCTCAGACCCTGGCAGGGTGGGCCCTGTCTCTGACAGCCTGGGACACAGCTAGGAGTCAGGGAAGCAAAAAATCCTCCAACAAGTAAATGACTTGAGGATTAAATGATTACTGTGTGCATGTGGTCTTGGAAATCAGTCTTGTCCCCTAAAGTAGGTGCTTCTATTGTCTAAGGATAGGCTTCGAGCCTCCAGTCGAATCCTATTGTAATGGCCCAAGCGCTTAAATTCAAAGGCAGCAGGGAGTTTCCAGTGTGACGATCTCTGTGTCTCACTGCATACTTCTTTTCTAAAATACCTCTCCTACTACCTGGTGAGCTGTTTCAGTTCCACAGTGAGAGGTTCAGTCTTTTCACTCAAAGCATTACTAACTTTATAGGAGATCCCAGCTAAAGATTCCCTAGATAGGTAATGCACCCTTTTCAGCCACAGATTAACTATAAGTTTGGGTCATTTCTTACAAATGAGATATAAAACAAATGCTTTGTACTGGGGAGAGGAGTGGGAAGAAGGGAGTGGGAGAATAAGCTACTCAGAGTCACACGATCCAAAGCTCTCAGGGCCAGGCAGGCTGTGTGTTAGACCATAGAGAGTGGTGGAGCCTGTGGTATCCTGGAGAGTGAATCCCACCTAAAGACATTCACATATAAAACTTTTAAGAACATTGTGCTGGTCAAGGAAAACATGCCTGCCTGTAGGCTGAAATGGCTGTTGGTCCACTAATGTGCCACCTGACGTCCCCGAGTAGGAGGCAGAAGGAGAGAGAGTGTTCTGGTATGTAGACTGGGTAGATGCTCTGAAGAGGACAGCCTGGGTCATAAGGGACCCATTTCATTGGGTGGTTGTTGTGTGCAGGGACCACTGGCACGCACACTTCACACCTGAGCATAGGGTAACTCACTCCAGCTGCCACCCCCCAGATAGATCACCTGTGGGAGTCTCCAAAACAATGAGGCCATTCTTGTGGATCAGATATCTAGGAGCCAAACCTTCTAAGAATTTTATAGGACCACAGAAAGTCCAGGATCCTAGAGAAGTTCCACATCTGGAGAGTAGTTTTCAGAACTAATCAGCCTGAGTTCAAACATACCAATGAACAGAGAAGTCAAGAAAATGCTTCTTCCACGCAGCAGGTCCCATTCACACCCTGCCCTGTTTCTTGACTGATTCCAGGTGGAATGGGCTCCGTGCATGCCACACAGGGATCTGTCTGCCTGACTTACTGTCCTAGAGCAAGAGCTGAGGAGAAGCAAGAAACAGTTCCCACATAAAGGTGCTGAGTTAAGCATGATTACTCCCCCTGTTAGGGTCAATTCCCAGCTCAGAGCCTAGCACAGTGCCTGGCACATTGCCTGTAACCAGATCATTCTTCCTGAGCAACAGCATCTGGGCTGCAGTGGTCCCAAGAGACAGCCCTTTCCTCCAGATGCATTTCCATTCAGTGCAGGTCTCAAGCTCCTGAATCACGCTCAGCTATGTTTTCAGCAGATGTCTCAGTTCTTTCTGCTCCCAGTGCAACTTGAGTATCCACATTTGGAATCCCATTGCTTTACTGGCTTCTGCGAAGTTGAAAAATATCTGATTAAACCCAGATATTTACAGACTGACCATACTGTGCTCGTTACCAGTCACCCTTTGTCTGAGAAACAAAGTGTCATTAACACATAGGGCCAGTCTGAGGTCGAGTCCTGAGATGGGCTAAGGATTGTCATGTGTCTCTCTCCCAGGGCCACCATTTTCACACTGCATCTTGTGACTTGTGCCATACAGGCTAATGATCACAAGCCGATGGTTTGAAAAGGTGTTAACGTGGGGCACCTTTATCTAATTTACTCAGTCATGGTTCTAGTCAGCAGGGACTGTGTTGTCCCTTTGAAGATGCTTTCTCACCTCTGGGTCCCTTGATTTCTCTTTGACTCTTAGGTTAATAAATGTCCCCAAATGAACACTGGGCATATGGCTGTTTTGATGATGCAGGAATTGTTATGATGCAAACCAAAAAGAGAGAGGGCAGGGGGAGAGACCATTACACTTACTACATTTTTTGTTTGTTCGTTTGTGAGTGATGTGTGAAACATGTTACTTAGAGGAAAGAGCGGGGCATTTCATCTGCATGCATATTTGGTAATAAAAAAGGCACTTTTACATTTTGATATGGCTGCTTGCACACAGCCCACTAAAATGGGCTGTCACAAAGAACAGGCCAACTGTGTCAATGGCAGTGAATAAATCCAGCCGACGACTGCCTCCCAATGAACAAGCGAACGTGGGAGCTTCCTTTGTTCCCTGGTGGTAGCAGATACATAATTGTACTTGTGACCTTCTGGGGCCAAAGCTCTCAGCTCTCTCTTTCTTCCTGAGGGGAATGAGCCTAAAGATGATAATTTTGGGTAGGAGGAAGGTCAAGAAGAAAGCTGAGAAAAATGGAATGAATTGAGGCAAAGGGAGACTTTTGATATTTCTGAAATCAGCTGAAGAAAATGACTGACCTTTTATGCCTCTGGGCACACAAGCACACTCATATGCTAAAGGACCACGAAGTTCCTTTTAGTGAAAGATGAGAAACTGCTGCGAGGTATGTGTCCAGCAGGCCAGATACTGCGCACACGGGCACAAACTAACAGGCCTGCTTTTCAAATCTGTCACCTCTGCTGCAGGGCTCAGGTCCTGACTGACACCCCAGTCTCAGACTTTTCTGGTGGGAATTGCATGTGGAGGGCATTGCTGCCTCATGTACTTTCTCTGGCAAAAGCTCTAATGTCCTGGGGGAAAATCCTCAATAAAACATTTTCTTGTTTTCTTTAGTTCTTTTTCTTTTTCAGTTTTCTCCCATTTTTTTTTCCAACTGGAAAATTTCTTGGGAGACAACTTACAGGGTTTAGAATATAGATCACCTAAAAATATTCTCTAGTTCCTGGCAAAAGCCACCCTAAAATACATGATTTAACTTTGGCGTGTCATCTGACAGTGTGCACAGCTGACTTTGAGCTGGCCGCACTGCACGAACACGGCAGTGCAAACGCACTCCACTGAACTAGTCTGCACGAGTGGGCTTAATCTGCTATGCCGAGAGTAACGTACAAACGCTAAGCTGCATCTATCAGACACGTGCAATTCAGTGAGTTTTGACAGTTTTATATACCTGTTACATCACCACCGTGATCAAGATACAGAACATTTTCATCACCCCCCATGCTTCCTTATCCCCTTTATTCTTCCTTCTACCTCCAGCTTCCAGGCAATCCCTGATTTGATTTTTAATCATTACAGCTGAGTTTGGGTTTTATATAAATGGAATCAGGCGGTAATGTACTATTTTGTGTCTGACTTCGTTCAGATAATGAGTGAGTTTCATCCATGTTGGTGCAAATAACAGCTGTTCTTTTTTTTTTTACTCCTGAGTAATGGTCCATTGGATAGCAGCATTATATTTTGTGTATGTATTCCTGATGTTTCCAGTTGCATTAGTGTTATTATTATCATTTGAGAGTTCTTCAGTCTCTTTCAGTGCCAGCAGAACTAGTTTGCATTTCTTCAAAATGAAAGAATCAAGATGTTTTAGTATATGGAAATTATGGCTTTGGCTGGTGTGGCTCAGTGGATTGAGCGCTGGCCTGAGAACCAAAAGGGTCGCTGGTTTGATTCCCAGGTAGGGCACATACCTGGGTTGTGGGCCAGATCAGGTCCCCAGGGGGGTGGGGGTCATGTGAGAGGCAACTACACATTAATGTTTCTCTCCCTCTCTTTTTCCTTCCCTTCCCCTCTGTCTAAAATAAAATAAATAAAATCTTTAAAAAAAAAACATGAATTGCCCCCTGCTTACTTCTTGATCTCACTCTGTCTCATAGGTATTAAGTCCTGATCCTTGCACTCAGGTTGCCAAAGATCAAGACCCATTGCTTTTTTCATTGCCCACTCTGCCTGACTCCCACAACAGCACAGCACCTTACTGCGCCTGATACAGCTCTCTTGACATAGGAAGTACTTGCTTCTAGTACTGTCCACTCTCTTCCCAGTTGCTGACCCATGGCTAGCTTCTAATGACAGGAGGATGGAGTCTGGGGCCAGGACCATGGTGGGAAGGTGGGAAGACCCGTAGGCAAGGTGCCAGCATCGACTGTGTTCTCAAGGTCTGACCACTCCTGTTTCAGTCTGAGAGTGAACAGGCTGATTCTTGCTTCACTCTTCCTCTAATTAGTCCTTTTCACTATGCGTGTTATAGCTTTTATATTAACACACTACAGGACTACCCAACAGTTGTGAGTAGATATTGTTTGTCTGAGGGGGTCCTTTCCACATCAGTACAGTTCTACGCATTCAACAGACCTACTTCAAATATCACCCTCTTCACTGGCTTCTTGTCAAAACTCTTCCCTTTTTCCCTTCTTCTGCCTCCTGTGACACTCTGTCACCCTATCATGGCATTTATACATTTTACATTCTAATCAGTAGTTTATTGTTTGTGTTTAGTACTAAGGAAAGCTAAGTACTGGGGTTCCCCATAACCTTCAGCATGGTGAAGATGCTATATTCAATTTTAGTGCTTGTTGCTGGAAGGAACAGATGGATACAGTCATGGAGACAGCAAAACCCAGGACTATGTCCTCTAGCTTGGGGAATGGAGCTGAGTTTGGTGTGGCTGGCAGACCTGTTTCATGGGGCAAAGGATGGGCATGAATAAAGTCAGTATAAAGTATCTGGCCTTTATCCTGTAGCTATGAAGAACCACAGAAATTCCTGGTGTCACTTCAGACAGACCAAGTTTACACAGAGCATAGTCAAGTGCAGAGGGGTAGGAGGGGAGGTGGGAGGCCAAAAATTTGTGGTGATTTGTCAGTCCAGCCACAATGGGCAACACAAAACCCAAGGGATGGTTCATTCCAGCCATCGCCCACATTATCATTTTGGCTGCCACTTTCAATACATGATGGTTAATACCATATGGTCCCATTTAGTTATTTGTGAATTTATTTTTCTGACTGATACATCAAAGCCAAGAAAACAAGCCTGAATAAAATTAAAATATCTACAAGAGTTATATTTAGGTTATCTTATGGTAGAAACAGACTCATGCTAAATCCTGTCCTCAGATTATTTTTCCAGGCCCTTGTTACTGCTATTCAAAGTAATGGAGTAGAACTGTCAGACTTCAATTGAGTTGCATCATACAAACATTTAACTGATGTATATTCAATTATGCACAGTTGACATAATATAATAGTATATTGGAATAGTGTAATTCAAAATACAATAAATATTCTCATTTTTCATTGTACTTTTATTTTATGCTATACAAAGCTGAATTCATCCC
>VMDR010032275.1:0-11767 GCA_007922815.1 Macrotus californicus
GGTGGGGATGGCTGGGGTGGGGGGGAGTAGTGGGGGATAAATGCAGACAACTGTACTTGAACAATAATAAAATAATTAAAAAAGAAATGAATAAAATCCAGAGGATGAGCTACTTTATACAAGTATCTACCAGGGAGGGAAGACCAGACTGCATAGGTTGTACCCCACAACCCCAGAGGGGCTGTCACCAAAATCATAGTGAGCATGGCACCCTGTAGAGATGACCATCTTTTCTAAACAGCTACAATAATACCGTAAACAGCTAAAATAATATTTACTTATCTGAGGCTAAATAAATTCTGATAAAATGTTATGCCTTCAGGTACCTTTAAGTATTTTTAAAGGGGCAAAAACCAGGTGTGGAAGCTGTAGGTAGAAATATATGGTGATTGGTCACCTTAATTTTCACACACTGGCCCCTCAGTTTTTCAAACCCCACAATTCCAGTACCTGCTTTATTTTCCCCAGAGGGTGTCTGAAAGGAAACATCATTTTTTCTATAAGTTCAGGTCATTTTCTTTTCCATAACCACAACCATGTATAATATAAGATTAGAGGCTCTGTTTTTCCTAACACATCATTAAACCACCTTTTAATTGTCCCTCTTAAATCAAAAATACTCCTAAATGTCAACTCAAAACTTTGATAAGTCACTCCATTATTCGAGTTGTTCTTTAAGTGATCCACAAGGGTCTCTGTGAGAGAAAACATTTTCTTTCATAAAAACTAGTTTAATGTTCTCAGCTGCTCATTTTTTACAGAAAATATTTTCATTCCTGCTGCTATGTAATTTCAATCACAGCCAACTCCAAGTGTATAAATTCAAAGGACATGCTGAAATGAACTATTTATTAACTAAAGTATATTATATCAACCCTGTCTACTCCTCCCCTAGATTCCCAATTTGGTGTTACTTCAAAAGATAGAGCCACATAGTTACTGCTGGTTTGTCCAGGACTTAATAAGCACATAAACTTAGACAACTGTGATAGTCACTTCGGCTTCAGAAAATTTAATTTTTATGACTGCTATTTAAGTGTACTGAGACCTCAGCATGGCTTGCAGATTTACTCGACAGCAGATGATCACAATCATGCTGAGTTGTAATGTACCGATGTTAAGTATGGAACCTATGCTTTATTCTTGGCAGACATTAATGCCCAGGCTAGATGTGTAGGTTGCTGTCATGGACACATGGCATAGGATTCCCAGCCCATCCAAAAGAAAAATGTGTTTTATTCTCAGGGTTTGTCTTTTGAATGTTTGTTTTAAGCAAGAAAGAGATGTAAATGAGATGAACACTCATTCTTGTGTTTGAGTATCGGCAAGGCACTCCAGTGCATAGGTAGTGAAGAGGGATAGTGGACCAGAGAAAATGGCAGCAAATGAGCCAACCAGCATGCTAGTTCATTTCCTCTTTCAGGGCAGAACTTTAAGAAATACTTTTCTACCAAGTACACACTCTAAAACTGGCATTTCCCATTTCTCTCCCTACCTGTCCCTATTCTAAACATGTAATCTATCATTTTAAAAATACTGCTGCGTTAAGAAAACCTAAGGAAGTCTCCAGTATCTTAAAATAACTCTAACTGTGGCAAGTGCTTGATTTTGTAAGGCCTTACTGTAAATTATTCTGTGTCACATAATAGTCACATTGCTGTATTGATAATAAGCTTTTTCAGAGATTTAATGGCTTTTTCAAAAACCGCTTCCTCATTTGTCTAAGCCACCTGGGGAGATTATACATCTCCTCCTGCCTTTTCCTCATGCCCCACCAAGAAATAAATCATGTCTGGTAGAATCCCACCCAATTTAAAACTCACCCTTCAATGGGAATGCCAGGCTTTATTTCTATGTGAACTCCGGACTTCAGGAAGACTTACTGACAGTGTGCTCACATGTAAAGATTCAGAAGTAAAGAGATGCCCTTGAAATAAGGCCAAGAACTGAAGATCCTGGACTGCTTTTAACCACGGTAGTTCCACGTGTATTCCTCCAGATCCAAAATCTTTGGCACCTTCATGAATGAAATACTTCATGTACATCTACCAAATGAGTGCTATTGATAGGCATATAAAAATTAAAGTCAGATATCTCAAAGTTAAGTTTGTTTTAATTTTGACCACTGACCTTTCTTTCTATCCTGCTGGTAACTAGAGTAATGTTTTCACTACTGAGAGGTGATTAAAAACATCAAGAAAAACAAAAAGCTGTGTAAAAATTAATGGCCTGTATATGAAGCAAACTAAAATGTATTGATTTTGAGACATACGCCAAATATTTTTGGAATATTAAAAAAAGAGAGAGATCCCTGACCAGTGTGTCTCAGTTGGTTGGAGTATCATCCCATACAGCAAAATGTTGCAGGTTTGATCCCTGGTCAGGGCACATACCGAGGTTGCGGGTTCAATCCCTGGTCACAGCATGTATGGGAGGCAACCATGAATGTTTCTCTCTCTTCCTCTCTCTCTAAAAATCAATAAATATATCTCAAAAGAGGGAGGAAGAGAATCCTTTGTCCTCAATAACATATTCTTTTGAGAGGCATGAGGTTGGTGTTAACAGATTCCATTTCTTTTCCCAAGGTCTCATATGTACTATTTGGTTTTATAGTGAAAAACACCTTTATACTCATAATACTGTAGCATCTGTTTATTGGATAAAATTTTTAGACTCAACCTGTGCACAAAGCATGACAGACTTAATACCTGAAATAATATCTACACCTATAGCTCTAATGTGATGACACAAACCCAGGAAAAGAAAAGCTGACTATTTGAGATTTAAAAGACACTATTTGTAAAATTAAAAATAAGTGGCAAACTGGCTGGGCCTTCTCACACAACCATAGGACGAATCACAACTAATGGCAAAACAATAGCCAGAACTGCCAGAAAACTGAACCGCATGGAAGTCCAACCACCAAGGATTTAAAGAAGCCATATTCATCCAGACAGGTGGTAGGGGTGGGGACAGGGAGCCAGGGTGGAAAGGATGTGGTGGCAGCGGTGGTGGCAGCATTGGTGGCAAGGCGGTGGCAGCCAGGGGAACAGGTGGTCTCACATTCACGTGTGGGGAATAAAAATCAGGAGGATACCTGGAATGAATGATCCCGGCCCCAGGCCGGATGGCGCAGACCAGGGTTCAGTGCTGGAAAAATAAAGCCTCATAACTTCTGGCTGTAAAAACCAGTGGGGGTTAAGGGAGTGGAAGAAACTGCCAGTTCTCAAGAGTCCGTTTAAAGGTCCCACACTGTCCTAGAACATGCACAAAACCAACCCACTCTGGGAAGCAACACCAAGGCAACAACTAGAGGGACGTCAGTTGCATATGGAAAGTGGGTGAAGTGGGGCAAGTGTCAAGCAAGCCTCCAGCATCCAGATAGCAGCACTGTCCCCTCTCTGACCCCTTCCCCACATACAGAACCACAAAGCAGTGATGTGGGTTGCCCTGCTCTGGAGAATACCTAAAGCTCAGCCCCATACAACTTTATAAGTGTGCTAAGACAGGGAGTCAAAGCAGCTCTACTAATACACAGAAACAAATACAGGGAGGCTGCCAAATTGAGGAGACAGAGAAATATGGCTCAAATGAAAGAACGGAATAAGAACCCCAGAAAAAGAACTAAACAAAATGGAGATAGCCAACCTATCAGATGCCAAGTTCAAAACACTGGTAATAAGGATGCTCAGAGAACTCACTGAGTATGGCAAAAGCATAAGGGAAGAAATGAAGGCCACACTAAGTAAAATAATGAAAAATATACAGAGAACCAACAGCGAAGAGAAGGAAGCGGGAATTTAAATCAACAATTTGGAACACAAGAAAGAAATAAACAGTCAATGAAAACAGAATGAAGAAACAAGAATTCAAAAAAGATGAGGAGAGAGTAAGAAGACCTGGAACATCTCCAAAAGTTCCAACATCCGAATCATAGGGATGCTAGAAGGAGAAGAGGAAGAGCAAGAAATTGAAAACTAATGTGAAAAAATATTGAAAGAAAACTTCCCTAATTCAGCATAGGAAATAGACATACAAGTCCAGGAAGCACAGAGTCCCAAACAAGATGAACTCAAAGAAGACCACACCAAGACACATCATTATTAAAATACCAAAGGTTAAAGATAAAGAGAGAATCTTGGAAGCAGCAAGAGAAAGGAAGAGAGTTACCTACAAAGGAGTGCCCATAAGACTGTCAGCTGATTTCTCAAAAGAAACTTTGCAGGCCAGGACGGACTGGCAAGAAGTATTCAACATGATGAAAAGCAAGGACCTACAACCAAGATCACTCTATCCAGCAAAGCTATCATTTAGAATTGAAAGGCAGATAAAGTGCTTCCCAGACAAGGTAAAGCTAAAGAAGTTGATCATCACCAAGCCCTTATTATATGAAACATTAAAGGGACTTATTTAAGAAAAAGAAGAATATCAAAAATATCAACTGTAAAATGACAACAAACTCACAATTATCAACAACTGAATCCAAAAAACAAAAACAAAGCAAATAACTGGAACAGACACAGACTCATTGATATGGAGATCATTTGGATGGTTATCAGTGGGGAGGGGGGAGGAGGGGAGAGTGGGGGAAAAGGTATAGGGATTAAGAAGCATAATTGGCAGGTACAAAATAGACAGGGAGATATTAAGAACAGTATAGGAAATGGAGAAGCCAAAGAACTTTTCTGCAAGACCTATGGACATGAACTAAGGTGAGGGGGGATTGCTGGAGGGAACAGGGATACAGGATGGAGTACAAAGCAGAAAAACTTGGGACAACTGTAATAGCATTATCAATGAAATATACTTTAAAAAAAAGACTGACTTTCTCTAATATGTAACCTATTACATGTATTTATTTTTACATATATTAATTCATACTAAAATAATTCCCCACCAGGTAACAAAGATGCATGTAAAAGACTGTCATTGTACGTAACAGTAAAATTTAGAAACAACTGTCCCTTAAACAGGTGAATGGCTACATAAACTATGGGGCCACTCATTTTATATGCATTAAGCTGAAGAGATATTTCTGATATATTACCTGAACAAAAACAAGTATCAGTGCATTGTATATGACTGAATCTTTTATTTAAAAAGAAACTGAACAAACATTTATCTATAAGCTCTGATACAGAAATGTTTCTAAGCCCTACTCATTTAAAAATACATTTTTAAGATTTTATTTATTTTTAGAAAGAGGGGAAGGAAGGGAGAGAGAGAAGAACATCAGTGTGAGAGAGGAACATTGATCAGTTGCCTCTCGTATGTGCCCAGACCCACAACCTAGGCATGTGCCCTGACCGTGAATCAAGCCCAGTGATGATGCTCAACCAGCTGAGCCACACCGGCCTGGGTGAAAACTGTTTATTTTTGTTTTTCAAGATACACAATTATATATATATAATATATATACACACACACACACACACACACACACACACACATACATATACATGTATGTGTTTGTGTATTTCTGTGAGAGTGTGTGCATAGAAACTGGAATGACTTAGACCAAATCAGGGTTAGTCTAAGTCTAGTAAAAGCATGATGGAGGACTATAATTTTTAACAAGAATATAGCATTACTTTTTGCAAAAGTAAAACACAAAGTGAACTTTTTCTATGTAAATTTAGATGGACAGGAAAGTCATTCTAAAACAGATCAAAGAAACTGCAGACATGGGTGAGGCAGGAAGTAAAGCAACCCGAACCACCGGGCTCAGCCTCCCCACCCCCGTGCTGGCACTCCTTAGTGGGTGAAGGGTTGCCACATTCTGCTTCCTACAGTCTAGATTGAAAGTTTAAAAAGTAGAAGGTCAAGTCTTCCATAAATAGAATTTATTTAAATTCATCAAAAGGAATGGTTATTCTTTTGATTTTGTCATTCTTTAAAAATTCTGATTCACTGGCAATAAAACCCTGAACCAAGGCAAGACTAAATCGAAGCAGAATCTATCATTTGATGAAAAAGTAAAGGTAAGAATCCCACTTCAACTCAAAAAAAAAATAAAATCAATAATTACCAGTACAGAGTTAGAGTACCAAAAAAAAACCCTCAACATTATAGTAAAAAAGTACAGTAACCAAAATAGTAGATTTTATCAATGGTGAAGGTAAAAAATACACAATTTCCTTTGTTAATTGCTGAGCTTGAACAAAACTTTTGATTATTTTGTACATAATTCATTTAGCAATGAACAAGCTACCCATGGGTTGTTAGAGTGGACTGGGACACAAATCTAATTAGGAAAGCAATCTGCTTTGTAGTTTGCTAAAGTTTCAAATAGCTTCAGGTGTTATCAAAGAATTAACAAACGAACAAATCTGTATTGACTTTTTTAAAAACAAGGTCAAATAACCACAAAAGTCTGGGAGTTGATGACTTAAAGAATCACGTTCCTCAGGTGCACAACTGAAGGTGAGTCCTGCGTCAGCCAGAAATGATACATTCAGGACAGGTGACAGGGAACCCTCAGAAAACCATCTAATCTCACTGTAGTCAGGACTGCTACCTTGTGTTCTGCTCAGACTATTGGTATAGTGGGAGACAGTTCTTAATATATTTTACTTAATTTTAGCACAATGAAAATGGCCTTTACTCAGATTTAGACAGGGAATTGATCTTAGAGATGAAAGTTGTTGTGTTGAAGACACCCTCTGAAGGATTTGTACAGATGAAGCAACTTGAGTTTAAAGAAGAATTCACATGAAAGAAGTAGATTGAAAACCTTGATGTTCCTATAGGAGCACCAATTCTTTCAGGCTACTGTGTTATATATTCTCTTTCCAAATTCCTTCCATGGTACTAATGTGCTTTGGCTTATGGTCTTACTGCCTGAAAACATTAACAGAAGTAGTTAAAATGGGGTAGCATGTAAGGACAGACATGCAATACAATCTATTTGGATTAATTATGACAGAATTTTACCTTTCTAGACTTCCTTTCTAATCTAGGGTTTATGTAGTTCATCCTAAGCCTTTATCTTTTGTGTGTAGCTCTCTTAAGAGAAATGCATACAATAATTAAGAAGGGACTTTCCTTTCTTCTAGGAGTGTGATGCATTATCCCTCTTCCTCATGACTTTCCATCTTTGGTTCTTGGAAACAATCTTGCTTAGATACTTTGACTTTATGTTGCCCTATCAGAAAGGCAGGTTTGTTGGTAAGAGGATGCAGACAGACCTCTTGAGTATGTTTTGTGTTTCCATGTCTCTTTTCAAGTTCATATCTACCTATCTATCTATGTATAGATATAGATATATAGATATAGATCTTCTTGGTAATTCCACATTGTTTAAATGCTTAAAACTCTAAAGAGATTTAAGAACAGGAAACAAATTCTATTTTATATCAGATCAGCAAGAAATGGTCTAGCTTTAGGCTACAGAAAAGCACATTGGGTTACCTGTTGTACCCTTTTCTTGTAACCGTCTAGAATCCCTAAAGAACAATGATCTTGACTTTGCTGCCTCCTCCAACTATATTCCAGGAATGACTTTAATCTGCGGCTTTGATTAAACAACAAGGGCAGCTAGAAACAGTAACATAAGGCATGAGAGGCCGAAGCTGCTGAAATCTTAAGCACTTTTATTGTGTCCTGAAATAGATCAGCATGATATAGATAAACCTTTGGAGAAATGTCCATCTCTACTTCAGAATTGATTTTAGTGAAATTTGCTGCTCTTGAGTGCTATTTACTTTTGCTTTTACAGCTCAAATTCTGTCAGAATAGGGCTTCTCTGGAATTACGTTATGATCATTATCTGGGCATTGAAAATCTTTACTTACACAAAGAGTTATTGAAATGGAACCTAACCTCTTTGTTCTTTGAATCACTGAAAGGTAAAGGAAAAAGTACAGCCAACAAATAATAATTAAGATGTTATATTTACATTCCTTCATTTATTTTTCAGGGCCATCTCTATATTTATTATCCTTACTATAATCTCATGACATGAGTGTATTAAGTAGCTACACTTCACAAGGAGGTCAAAGATCACCCATGTATCTATTCCTATCCTCTGTTGGTTCCTTTTAGGTTTTTCTGGGTTTCACCACTAAAGAGAAAATTACAGGCCCAAAGCGTTGTCACTCCTTCTAAAGCCCATGATATCAACTTAGATTTTATAGATTTAATACCTAACCTAATGGTAATTTCAACCCCTCCCAGAAATGTAATCTCATTTAACCAGTCTGGAATAGGCCTCACCATGCGCCAGAGGAAGAAGAGGCAATCTCCATGTTAAAACCCTTGCCAGTCCTTTACCCCAGCCCCCAAAAAAGACATGTCCCGGCCTAAAAATAATCCTTCCTTTTATTTTGCTAATATCTTCTTGACCCATCTTCCTTCTGCCTGTAAAAACCTCCCGTTTTGTACAGCCCCTCAGATCACCCCTCTGGTTATTAGATAGGACACTGCCCAGTTCATGAATTGCTTAATAAAGCCAATTAGATCTTCAACGGTACTTGACAGAATTTTGCTTTTAACACTACAGTGTTATTCCTCATTTTGGTTCCCCCATTCCTCTGGCTCAGTACAGACCATTTAGGGTTAAATTGCCTGAGTCAATGCTTCATTAGAAAGCACTTAATCAAGACAGATGAGTTTTAATTGCAATATTTATACAATAGGCAAGATTCATTCACTTATGCTTATTGTCTTTGTGTTTCTAAGGAAAATCTCTAACTGTTCAGTATTTCTGCCTGTTGTAGGGGTATTGTCTGAAATGGTACTAAGCTATGCCTTTTTACAGAATACAGTACACCAAGGAAATCCCAATCCTTTCTTCAAACAGTATCTTTGAGAAACATTTTTGGAAATACCACCTTTTATCCTTAGGCAATGAGACTAAACTGAAAATAATACACTCTTGACTTGTCCAAATAGTTTGGGATAAGAACTTCCAATAGCAGACCCTCCATTGAATTATAGACTAGTTTTGTCTCAAAATGGACTCCAACTCTACTCACCTTTGGAAATGTAAATTAAAGAGAAAAAGAGAGGGCAGGGGGAAGACTTTTAAAAATCCACAGGATTAAGTAATTCACGAAAAAGAGAGATCTTTTCTACTACTATTCCCAATTAAAGGAGTAAATTTCCACTTAGATGTGTTGTCTTCAAAGGAAGGTGTTATTTTAATGAACACAAAAGGAACGTATTAGTCCTACCTCTCACATCCCAAAACTGAACTCATTTAGTTGAGAACAGCTGAGGGGTCACACCTCACTGAAACTGGAGTGTATGCACATGCCCATAAAAATTGGTGATTTACATGGCAATCGACTTGATTCCCCTCTTCAATATCTAACAGATTTTTGCAAGGAACCTGAATACTCTTCAGATATACTAGGCTTAGAGAAATGGTCCCCCCATTACACCGAAACCTATCAGACTTTTAAGATCAATTGAAGTCTTTTGGATCATTTAAAGGGGCAGGGAGGAGGGGCTGTACCAAGAGCAAATGCTCATCTATATCTTAACAGCAATTTAATATTTTAATTCTTTTAAATCACACCTTTGCCAATTCTGATCAAGCTACCTTGAACCACTGTAGCCGCTACATTGACCATGCCCTTCAAAAACAGCAAAGTAACTGTAGCTTTTCCAATGACATCTTCTCATCTACACACCAAGTTTACAGTTCACTCCAGTACTTTTCCTTCTGCGTTCACAGAAAGTGCTCACAGGCTCTTCTCTCTGACCATCCCCAGGTTTCCTTCTCCTCTTTACGTATTTTTACTGAAATATTTTAGCTGCCAAAAGTATCCCCATTAGTGAAGAATTTAATGAAATGAATGATAAATGGTAACCTGAATAAAAGGTCTTTTTTTTAAAGGTGGCATTTTCTATTTTACCATGAATTTAAAGAAATCTCCTTCTGTAACAGCATTTTAGGTTTTTGGGTAGCTCATCTTCCAGTTACTTCTAAAACTTAAAGGAAGAAATATTCATCTTTAATGAGATAGTGTGGAAGCATTTCTGTGTAATCAAAAAGGAATTCATTTGTAAATTTGGAACTTGTTTGACAGAAGGGAAATTTTAACAAAGCAGTTTTGACCTATAAAGAAACACCTAATTCTTTAGAACTATTTTCTAAAAATGCATATACTGCACTCAGTGTAGAGTTCAAACATGCCCTGAGCTCAGAAACTGAGAATACTAATCTAACTTATAATTGCAGACTTTAGGGAAGAAATTGAACCTTTTCCACTGGAAAACTTACTCTGGTCAGGAGGACCAGAGTCTGACCCCATACCCTGCTAAAAAATCTGACGTTGGCTAAGTTTCTTCACTGGACTAACTCAGTTTCCTTAGAAAAGAAAACAGGAGAAAAAAAAAGAGTAGCCCACACTCTGTGCAATCAGGTTTCTGGCTCGATCGGTCTACCATTCATAAACTGTGATAGATGTCCAGTTGTCTCCAGTTCTGCCAACAAATCTACCCAGATCAGATAAGCAAAGTTTGGCTTAAAAAAAAAGGCAGTCTGTTAAAAAAGATTTAGAGCTCTAGAGGCAAAATTCAAAGTAGGAAAGACATATTTAATGTTGTAATCTATTCAGGATAGTGCTGGGGAAGAAAATTTTTTCTTTACCATTCTAGATTCTTTTTGTTGGTCTAAGAATTGAACCAATGTGAGACAGATTCGGAGGAGAAAATTAAATTTAATTTTGTATGTATGGGGGAGGGCCAAAGATATCAGACCCAAGGAGAAGTCAGGCAATTGAAGTTTTATATGCTATCTCAAGCTAAGGAGTGGGATAAAGACCAGCGGTTTCCACCAGGAGGAGGGTAATTCACAGGACAATAAGAATGGCAGATGTTTGGTAATTAAATGTCTGCTCTGCCAAAGAGATAGGTCATTCAGATAGAAGGTCTGTCTGGTAATAGCGCTCGCTCTCTCTCTCTCTCTCTCTCTCTCTCCCCCCCCCTTCCTGTCTAAATTCTTTTAGTTAAGGAAGAGGTAAAAGTTTTTCTTAAATCTCCTGGGTCTTGATTTACTTCTATTTAAAATAATCTACATGCCAAAGTGACATGTTTTGCGGGTGACATATTCTTTCAACTCTCTGTGCAGGGCTGAATAAAACACAATTTCTGCTCTTCATGGTTTCGCTCTCTCAGTTAAAGAGAAGTGAAAATAAATCATGGCGGCCATATAACAAGTGCTATACCCAAAATATGAACCAGGAACAGAAACATAAGCTTAGAAAACTTTTCTCTTCCAAGAAACATCATAGAAAGCTTTCTAGAAAAGGTGACAATATCAGGTACAGTCATGCTCACTTAATGATGAGGACATGTTCTAAAAACATCTGTGCCTTACTGTCCCCTTTAAAATGGGAAAATAATAGTACTTATCTCATGGAGTGATTGTGAGGGTTAAGGAATCAAAATATATACAAATGCTTAGAATATTACTTTCTTCATACTATGCACACATAAATATTAAATGTTATTTATATTTTGAAAAATAATTACATATTGGTTAGGAATTAAAATATGAGGGCTATTTGGGAGCAATATGTGCAAAGTGAGGATATCTAAAAATAAAAATGGTGTGTTTAGTCACGTTCAAAGAGCTCCAGGCTGGAATATTGGGTACACCTGGAGGAATGGGGAACGGTGAAGTCAGAGGGATGGACAGGGCCATTTCATAAAGACTTTCTGCACCATTGTTTTTGGCATTTAAAATACTTAAAAGATTTAAGAGGTAGAAAATATTTACCTGGGTTTCTATGCAACATCTTATAGGTGCAAGAATCAC
>VMDR010032276.1:0-11761 GCA_007922815.1 Macrotus californicus
CATTAAAAATTCCAAAGTTTTCCAAATAGTTTTATTGACTTACATTTGCACAATTAACAGTGAGTGTTCTAATTACTCAAGATCCTAACCAACACTTGTGTGTTTTTTTCAAACTTTTAAAAATTTTGGCCATTCTAATGGGCATATATTAGATTATGGTATTAATTGGCCCTGATGACTGTGTTAATTTTATGTGTTTAGTGGCCATTCATATCTCTTCTTTATAAAGAATGAGATAAACTACTTTACCCATTTTATAAAGCGGGTTGTTTGCCATCTTATTATTGAGTTGGAAGAGTTCTTTATATATTCATGGTATGACTGCTGTTAAATACATGTTGCAAATATTTTCATCAACTCTCTGGCTTGCCTTTTCATTTTTAATGGTAAATTTCAAGGATAAAGTTGTTTAATATTTTTAAAGTTCAAGTTTTAAATTTCAATTCATGCATTTGTCCTACACAGATTTTTCCCAGTGCAGTTGCAGTGAGTTTTACTGCACTTTCTTCTAGAAGATGTATAGCCTTTTTACTTCGTATTCGTTACGTGATCACTGGTCTGGCCATCGAGTATACAATGACAGTAGCTCTTGCTGTTTTCTAACTGTGTACTAACTACCAGACACCATGCTAGAGAGCATAAAGATGCTGAAGGGATGTAAGGAAACCTAGGAAAGAAAGTTAAGTAATCAGATAATTGTTCCCAAGGAGGTAATATCTAAACCGAGTAATTAGAAAACAATGGATTTTAAACAAGAAGAATAGGCAAAGATTAAATATCAGGAATACCAAGCACCAGATGCAAAGGTAAAAGATGGGGGAACATAAGTGTTAGGGAACAAAGTTTAGCTTGATTAAATCTCAGAATGTAAGAAAGTGCAAGCTGAGAGACAAGAATGAAATGACTAGAAAAGCCTAGATCATAAAAAGTCTTATGTCCAGGACTATTGGGCAGAGACTTGACTGTGAAGCAATGAGGAACCATTGGAATATTTTAATCAGGGAAAGGATCTAATATACTTTAATCTGGGGAAGAACACACACAGGTTGCCCAACCTGGAGTTGAGACAGAATAATAGTTAAAGGGTTGTTTAATAAGAGACCAGAGAGAAGATGGGTGACATGAAGTATCCAGATAATCTTGAGAGATATCAAGAAGACAAAATTGGCTACATTTGGCTATTGACTGAAGGGGTTTACTAGACAAAGGGAGGAATAAAGTTGGTGTGTAGGTATTTAGCTTTAGCAAATGTGTGAATATTTCTAATATCCACCAGTTTAGAAAACAAAGTATATGACATAGGTTTGAGAGGGAGAACTTTGTTACTTTACCATGTTTGAGATAACAATGAAATATCTTTTTATTTTATTTTTTTATTGTTCAACTATAGTTGTCTGCATTTTCCCCCTACAACTCTCCCCCATCCCAGCCATTCCCACCTCCCTCCCCTGATCAACATCTCCATCGGCAATGAAATAACTTAATGGAGAGGTTCATTAAATAATTGATAGCATAGGTCAGGAACCCTGGGAGATATATATATATATATATATATATAACTGTACATCTAGATCTAGAAAGTCTTAAACAGAGCAATGGTGTTTGATTCAATGAGTGAAAAAATGATGATATGGGGGAAGACTATTCGAATCTTGTTGCTTGAGGGCCAGAGCACCCTGAACTTACATATATGACATTACTTTGCTGATGGGTATTTACAAGTCTGTTTTCATGGGCTTTACTAGACTGTGGCTGAGAGTCAGAACTATGGTTCCTCATCTTCACATCTCAAATCATAAAATTTAATAAGCATTGGTTATTGTTTATGGCACAATGAATAAATGAATGAATGAATACATGAGTACATGAAATAATGAAATGTGAAAATTTCAAAATGCTCTTATGACCTAGCCTGAAAAGTCCCAGAATACCATTTCACCAGTAGACTACTAGTCAATTCACTAATGTCCACACCTACATATTGTGAGTCCAACAATGTAAGTCCTTCTATTTACAGAAAAAAAAATGGCACCATCTGGGCAACAGGCATAGCAGTGATTGCTGAAAAGTGGTTTCCTGGAGTCCTTGGCAGTGGCTTTGGGAACAAAACTAAGTTTGGCCATTTGTTCAACAAGGCACACTTTAGTAAGTGATTACTTCAGCTAAAACAAATGCTACAAGTCACAATTAAAATTCACTGCACCATTTCTCATTGATTTTATGGTGCATGGAAAATATACTGTGTAGAGAGGTTTGGGTTAATTTTGTTTTTAATAAGATTTTATTTACGTATTTTTTAGAGAGAGGGGAAGGGAGGGAGAAAGAGAGAGAGAGAAACACCAATGTGTGGTTGCCTCTCATGTGTCCCCTACTGGGGATCTGGCCTGCAACCCAGGCATGCACCCTGACTGGGAATCGAACCAGTGCCCCTTTGGTTTGCAGGCTGGCACTTAATCCACTGAGCCACAACAGCCAGGGCTGGGTTATTTTTTTTAGAATTAAATTCATATGGTAAAAAATAGATCTGGAAAAAAGGAAACTTCACTCTCAGTGTCCTAATTACATACTCAAGAAAATGACCTAGTACAGTGTATGTATTATATTTAGAGGTGAATAAATGTCTACAAAACTAATTAACAAAAAATAATTGCATGAATGAAGAGTTATGAATAAGAGCTGGAGCACATCAGACCTGATTGTGGCAATAAAACATTCCATACTCTCCTTTTAATATTTTATATACAAGTAATGCACACTTAGCTTATAGAATTTTTAACAACCCTCTTGCATATATATCCCACTCTCCCTACTACGTGGTTAAAAGGCTTTTCAGTAAATAGTTGGTGATTCTTAATACGGTGCTATCAGAATATAGTCCATGGACTATGCCAGCCCCCAAAGGGTTAGTTTCTAGTCTGCATCGAGGCGGATATCCAAATTCAGAATAAGTGTTAAGAAATTTTATAGCAATTTTACTATTTCATGAAAACCAAAGAAGTGATCAGTTCTTTATTTTAATTGTAGTTCCCAAAAGGGTTTGTATATAAAATTTTTGAAATTGCAAATAAAATTTGTTTCTTCACTGTAGGCAATTTGAAAAGCAATATATTGAGTCCACATTTTATTCATTAAATATACTCATATTTTTACATTAGTGAAACTGTACTAATCATTCTGAAACAACTCATACAACTCCATAATTTGCCTTTATGAGATTTCGTGTTAGTGCAATGTAATTTTATTGCCATTCTTTATAATTAATGCACATTACTTTACTGTGTAAATATACTATAACATGTGTTAAATAATTCCTTTATTAAAATGCATATTTTTTCTATTTTTGGAATAATGCATTAAAAACCTTTCCACACATATAGATATATGTGAGCTGGACTTAGGATAGATTTGTAGAAACGTAATTATGAGCTCAATATATGTACATCAATAAAAGTTAACCAATGCCTTTCCAAAAATGCTTATTCAAAAGCCTTTCTCTTCCAATTATGGCTGTGGCAAACTAGAGCAAACTTCCCACCAGAAAGAACTAGTAAACTCGATGCAACCGTGACAATGTGACTGGAAGCATTAGAGAAGGAAGGAGGCACCCGGAGACTTCAGGAAGTCACTTCACTCCTCTGACAGCACCCAGAGGAGAGGACACTGAGGGGCTTTCCCACATCCTGCAAATACTTTTCCTCTTGAAATATTATGTGACTGACCAACAGAACCAAGTACAATAGGAATTTTCTTCTTTCCTAGTGAGCATGGTGTTGAGTGGGAATAAGGACTCGTGTTCCCAAAGCCCTTCAGAGAAGAGAATATGGCCTGAGCCCTAAGTCGGCCACTTCTTAGCTCTTGAAGAATTCTCCGGTTTCCTTCAACCCTGGGAATCTACTCTTTCTTTGAAAAAATGGGAATAGTAGTATCTAACTCACAAAATTATTAGGAGGATATATGAGATATTAAGTTTTAAAACATTTTAGCCTGAGAAGAGTGTTCACTCAGACATTAATGTATTTCCTCATCAATCTTCTAATTTCCCTAGACTTCGTTCAAGATGATACTAGTTCTCTCTCTCTCTCTCTCTCTCTCTCTCTCTCTCTCTCTGCAGAGCAGTGAGCTGGACACCATGACTTCATTATTTCAGCTGCTTAGGGAGGTGACACGTTAAATGCCTGCCAGGCTTAGCTACTTTCTCTAGAAGAAGTCCACTTACTCCTTCCTGGGCAGTCTGTTTCCTGAGTCAATAATGGATTCAGCTCCCACCGGGTTTAGTCAATTGCCACGGGTCTGAGGCAGTTTGGGCCTTAATGCTTGTAGTTCAATTTAGTGCTTTCATGCACTGATTGCAGGTGGTGAATTGACCTATGTTTTCTTTGTAATTTGAGATTGTGGAGTTAGGGAACATATACACATCCTGGAGGGTTAAAAAACATACTTATGCTCACCTGTGTGCAATTGGTAGTCCATGGCAGACATTTCTCCAGCCCCCACACCTGTGAAGACAATGAGAAGCATCAAGAGTCTTTGCGAACCCTCCTAACTATTCTGCACCCAGGAAAATATGTGGCCCATGTGTCTTGCAATTCTACATCTTCTGCTAAAACCTTTAGGTCGCCAACGGTTTCCTCGGGTTTTGAGGCAACATGTATCTGTTCCCAGGGAAACTGAGAGCCTACAACCAATACCACTAGTCCATCCCTAGGCAGGTTATTGTCTCTGGTCTTCCTTGTTCCATGTCACTTCTTTCCATGTGTCCCTTGTGATATAATTCCCCCACCCCCAATTCTACAAACACAACTGAGCTTCTTCTATTCCCCTGTACCCCAACTTCCATCCCCTCAGCTCCAGGGAATCACAGTACTTACTATTCTGACCAAAGAGGTCTCTGTCAAAATGCCCATGTTCCATCGGCAGATTTGAAATAGAAGTTCTATTTTCATTTGAAAATATACTCCGCACAGTATGTAAAATAACCTTACGTCAGTCACTCTGCTGAATTAGTTATAGTTTCGATCTGCTTAAGGGGAAAAATGCTTATTCTTTGTTTGTTTTTTACTCTGCAGGAGCTTTATGTCTTCATTTGCCGTGTTCTCTAGCAAACCTGCAACTGAGTGTTTGTTTGTTTTGAAGTGTGAAGGGCACTGTGGATGAAATGCCATCATGACCTCCTATAACAGAGGATAGGATTAAGGTAAAAGAAAAAAAAGTAATCCCAAATATACCCTCTTTTGAATTCTGAGAAATACTTCTCCAATGAACATTGACATTACAATACTGAAATCACTTGAAAATATTCTCATTCAAAATATTGCTGTATCTAAGATAATTAAGCCTTCCTTCCCACCTGAGGACCAATTGGTTTAGTTCTGAGAAGCAGTATGAACACAGCATATGAATGGGCTTGGAGCAGACTGCTTCCCTAGAATTTCAACACTGCCACTTACTAGCTATTTGACAGGTGTTGGATGCCTCTGTATCCCCATGACTTGATGTCTGTATTTATTTGAGTGAGGCTGCTTAGCTAATGCATGTAAAGTACATAAAATAATACCTGGCGCATGGTGGGGATTCAACAAGTGTTCGAGATAATTTAAAAAAGGAAATGTGATAGTACAGCATGTGTTTATAAAAATATCATTCAGTGTGTTGATATTGGTCACTTAAATATGATTCACATTGTAAAATAGTTTGATATTTGTTTTCAGATTGTTATGTAGGAAAGGAAAATAGACATGGAAAATGAAGCAAAGATAACACGCTGAGTTATTATTTTGTGTGCCTGAATGTCACAAAATACGACAATCAGGAGTAGTGTCACTGTGGCTTTTATCTATTGTACCCCTCTGCCATTCGCCTAGCACAGTCCTTTTTCCTTTGAAAATGTGCACTCCATGGATAGGTATAATTATATAGACAGCATCTAAATAATTCTCACGGTGAAATGGTTTATTTCTGGAACACTTTTCCCTTCAAAAGTAGCTATGCACTTATGCAGTGTGGGGAAATATCCCGCAGGACTTGAGATGTGACGAAGGTCCTCATCCAACCTTTTGACTATCTGTGCATCTGTAATTTCTTTCAAGATTCATGTTTCGGTTGACAATGCCAAAGAAACTTCACTTTCTCCTGACAGGCTTGTTGTTACACATTTTATTTTATCATAATCCTCTGATTTATATTCATTTTTATAAAAAGATGTATTGCTCAGTAACAAATTGTAATATGTGGACTTATGTGTGACTCTGAGCTGTTGATAGCCATGACTATGATTAACATCTAGGGAATTTGTATCAAGCCAAGGTAAGGTCTAGGATATCCTTTCTCCTTATTTGTTAGACTCTAAATATCTGGAATATTCCATATGATTTTAACAATTTTAAACAAGAAACATTTTTATCTGCATTAAAGAGTCATAAGAGAAATGAATATTTTGTGTATGTATGTGTATGTATGTCTATATACTTATGAAAAATATTTCATATATATGTATATATATAAAACATGCTTCAGAAAGTTACACAAATAATATGCATGTAGCCTGATGAATTTTCACAAAATGAATATATCTTGTAAAAATCAACCAGATCAACCAACAGAACCTGACAGGCAAGGAGCAAGCTGCCCTCATATTCCTACCAAGTCACTAACCTCCAGGGATAAATGCAATTTTAGCTTGTATCATCAGAGAGCAGTTTAACCTCTCCTCGGCATGTTTTATATTTTTCACTCTCTGAAGCTTTGGAATTTGCATGCAGCCACGTTGGGAAAAGAGAACTATATCCTCAAGACGCTCAATTCTCCAGTCCTGGAAAATCGCAATAGCTCTGCTGGTTTGTTTGTTCTTTTTGTTTTTTAATTAAATGTATTGGGGACATGCTAATACAATTATATAGGTTTCAGTAGTACGATTTTATAATGCATCTGTACACTGTTTGGTGTGTTCGCCATGCCAAGTCAAGTTTCCTTCCATCACCATTTACCGCCCCTTCGGCGGGACTTGTCTGGTGGGGAAAGCACAGATGGGCAGTTTCCAGCCATACCCCAGAATCAGCAAATGCTCTTTGAGACATGCCAGTGCAGAAAGTCAGGAGACCTGTCCACCATTCTCCCCTCCCATGCATATTCCCCCTCTCCAATCTCTGTGTCTTCAGTAGCTCTCTGATGCTGTCAACACTTGATGAATTGTGTTTTGTCCAGTGTTTTTTAGTTGTGCTTGATAGGAACATTGTTCTTGTACAAGATACTCTATCTTACTCAGAAACAGAAAACTAGAATGTAATATATGTAATATAACTGTAAGACCTACGCTTTATTTCACAGTATGAACATTTCTTCGTGATTGTGGTCAGAACTAGCAATAACATCAAAGATAAAACTAATTTAAAGAGCAAGTGATTCACTCAGCTTCCTCTGAAATAATGAACGGAAATGTTAAAATAGACAAAGAAAGACTGTTGATAAAATATTGATAGTGCTTGATTCTTAATGGGAGATGAAGTAAATTCCCCATTCTCTATCTCTTGGTTCCCCGGCAAGTAAAATATAAACCTGTCCTATTGTGATAGTAAGTGTTAGTGCTCAGATATTTCTCTCTGGGGTTGAAGCAGCACTCTCTCAAGATAAGGTGCAGCTCTCAGCCACAATTTGAATCTGCATGTCTACATCGGAGGTTTGGCATACTTGTTTTAGTATGCAAAACTTAAAAAATCTGGTATCACCTCATACCTGTTGGAATGGCGATTATCAAAAAGACAAGAAAGTTGTTGGTGAGGATGGGGAGAAAGGGGGACCCCGGTGCACTGTTGGTGGGAGAGCAGAGTGGCGCTTACACTATGGAACAGAGTATGGAGGTTCCTCAAAAATTAGAAATAGAACTACTGGATAATCCAACTATCCCTCTTCTGGGCACATAGCCAAAGAAAACAAAAACACTAACTTAAAAATGTATATACACCCTCACGTTCACTGAGCATTACTTAACGATAGTCAAAGTGTGGAAGGAACCTCACCGTCTGCCAGTGAATGAAGATCTAAGGAAAATGCGGTCTGTGTGTAACGGGGTGTAATTCAGCTCTGCAAAAGAAGGAGTCATGAGTGGAACTTGAGGGCATTATGCTAATGGAGAAAGAGAAAGAAAAAATACCATATGCTTTTACTTATATATGGAATCTAAAACAAAAGCCAAGCTCACAGATAGAGAACAGACTGGCAGTTGCCTGAGGAGGGGGCGAGAGGGTGGATGAAATCTAAGAAGGGATCAAAAGGTACAAACTTCCAGCTATAAGATGAGTAAGTTGCGGGGATGTGATGTACAATGTGGTGACCATATTTAGTAACACTCTGCTGGCGTACTGGGAATTTCTAGGAGAGTAGATCTTAAAAGTTCTTATCACAGGAAAATAATTCTGTAACTATGTGTGGTGATGGGTGTTAACATATTGAGTTGATCATGTCATGATATATACAAATACTGAACCATTATGGGGTACATATGAAACTTATACATCTCAGTTAAACTCAATAATGCTAAAGAAGACAAAGACAGAAAAGAGAAAAATAACCTTAAGTAAGTTCACATCCCAAGATGCTAATTTCAGAAGCTTCATTAATCAAGTAAAGCCATAAAGACTAGTCCAAGAGTTAGAGACTAGAAAAGAACACCCAAGATGTGCTGAATAATTACCTGAATTATTAGACTTCATGGCCTTCTTGGAATAAGCCAGGTTCCCAGGGCCTGAAATGATTCTGATATTTTCAAAACTAAAGAGCTCAGGATGCGGAGCATCATCTGAGTGGGGGCTCATCGGGGGTCATCGAAGCCTCACCGCGTGGGGAACACCACCCTAACAGGCGAAGTTTCAGGGTTAGAGTGCTGCAGTGGGACCAGGCATGCCGACCAAAGGCACTTAATATTCCCGTTGACTTGTTTGTCACGTAGAGGACACACTAACTCCTTCAGCACTCGTAACCGACCTTGCATTTCTTAACAAGGAGAACTACATTGATTTTTCCCCCCAGCATCAATGATAGATGGCTTCCTATTGTTTGAGATATTGCAAAGGTCTGCTGTTTATTTTGGGAACATCTCTCAAGTTATTACCACATTCACGTTCCCTCCTCTTGTTTCTGGGAGTATGACTCTTTTTACATCACTTACTTTCCATATCTCAGGTACCACTGTTCTTCCTTGCCCAGTAGTGTCCTGACAACCATTGGTTCATAACTCTGGTCCAGTTTCCCACCGTATCAGGTGAGAGAATAAATCTTGTTCCTTTTCTTCAACCTTTTCTGGAAGTAATTCAAATTTTTTTTTACTATTATTATATATTTGGAGGGACCAAACTGGGGCAGTTCATTGTAAACAGCTTTTTATTGATGGAAAGCTGCCACCTTTACATCAAGCCACACTCGCACAGAAATGGAGCAAGGTGATCTAACTCACGTGACTAGTGATTGAGAGTTCAAATCACTTGTAACGTTTGGTTAGGAAAAGTTTTTATTTTTTTCAAGCAAGTTTTTCAAATAACCATACTTGACGCTGATGCTAGACTCGTGCATCGGTGAATCTGCTCTGACGTTTCCACAGTCCCCTCCAGAGGGCCCCACACCCCCTACCAGGGAATGGAAGGGGGTCAGGATCCAGGCTCTGCTGAGCCTCTGCTCGCATGAAGCACAGCATCAAATGCTTTCAGAAGTTCCTTCTTGGGTGAGATTCTGGCTTTCTGGTAATATCTTAAAAATCACATTTAAAAGTGTACTTTTCTTTCTGTGTTCTTCATTGGCTCAGATCTGTATGGACAGAGATCAGAGATAAGCCTTGGAAACTGACAGTTTTGAGATAAGAATGTGAGGTAGAGCACAGCCAGATCTTTAGTTACTTGAAAGATTTAACAAGGAAGTCACTGAAGAACACAGGGAAGAAACGTACATTTTTTTTATTTATTTTATTTTTAAGATAAGAAAGTCAGAATCACATCAAACAAGGAATCTGATACCATCTGAGGAGAGGAACTGGCACATCTGACCTGTGTTTTGAAAGATAAAATTTGCCAACAATCTCTTTAAGTTTCTTACTTTTCCAAGACCAAATGAGATATCTTAAAGTTACCTTTCTTCTGAGAAGTGAGTAACTTGTATCATAAATATTAACAAATGAAACCTTGAAGAGAGAGCTATTTGGTACATACTTCTGCTCATCTGTTTAGCAATTTTTTTTCCATGTTAAAAGCACTGAACTTTAGAAATGCCACAGGTGGGGTAGGCTATATAATCCAAGTGGATTTTCTCTTTCAGGCACTGAGCTTTTCCCAAGGTCGTGACTGTAGTAAGACCCTGAGCGGTGAGGTTCTCGAATGTACTGACATACGCACATCTGAGAAGGCAGCAGGTAAAAGGGAGGCACAAACAACAGGAACACGCTTTTGGGAATTCCAAGGGCTTTTCTGATTTCACCTTCAAAAACTGAGTGGGTAAAAACTTTTTATTTGGAAATGATTATGAAAGAATGCATTATGGAGACCTGGAATATAATTCCATTAAAATACAATGAATAAGAGACATATTTAAGAAATGATTTCTATTTATATAAACAGTGTTGTACACATTGCAAGTCATTTGGCTTTACTTTTAATTGTGTGACATGACTATTTTAAAACATTCCAGCAAACTAAATATAAAGTGAATATAAAAAATGTTAATTTTACTAATTATTAAATCTAAGTGACAAGCACATAGGTGTTTGTAAAGCTAGTCCATTTTTCTGATACGTTTAAGGTTTTTTATCAAGTAAAGTAAAAATGAGATACAGTGAGTTGTGTTTGAAACGCACCCACCAGATATCACAGAGCCTTTTATGCTTTTTCACTTTAGTCATGAAAAATCGAAAATAGTTCAGATAACACATTTTTCAGATGTTCACAAAAGCTACCATTATTTATCTTGAGATTTTGAAAACAAAGGCAATATAACCTGAGAACTTTATGGGCGTTTTAAAAAATCCAGAGTTTTTCTTTGAGTATTTCCTTACTTATCTGTCACTGTGAACATTATTCAGTTCACCTTATTAGGAACTATATGGCGATTCATCAAAGAAGATTTCTCTACTTATTTGGAATATTGCCAATGATCGTGTGAGATGACATTTGTCACCGATTTTCACGTGCCAACTACCAGTCTCAGTTTCATTGCAAGTTCTAAATTCTTTGCTGTTTCATAAGAAGAATGTTACTTTGTAAAATGCAGATGTCAAACCCGAGGGTTGCTAAGCTTACGTAGATTCTTAGACTTCACGGGCATGGTCCAGGCAGGACACAGCGGCTACAGCGTCAATGGCAGCTACCAAAACATGACGCCAGTGTGCACGGCCTTGCAGAAAGTGTGAACGAAGTGAGCAAATCCCAATCTCTAAATTAAATAAAGCATCTTGGTCTAACTTTAAATTGTAATCTTTGTATTCAGGGACCAAAATATTCATCTGTGACATATTTCAATGAATCGCATTAATTTTTGCTACTGAAAATGGCAGTAAAATTGTAAATAAAGGGTTTTTCAGATAACAAACTAGCTGAAACCCAGTTGCCAGCGCGTCCTTAGTATTGGAGCAGAGTGAGAGCACTAACCGTAGCAGAAACACTTTCCTCAATGGTACCTGATTAAGGAATTTACCAAGTGCTGCCTTTTGAATAATAGATAGTTACTAGTAGATGTGATCCTTACAAAATGTGTTTCATTCGACCCACTTAGTCCACATTTTACACAT
>VMDR010032277.1:0-11764 GCA_007922815.1 Macrotus californicus
TGATAACTTCATCAATGCTGTGAAAAATCAGAAGAGGAAATGAAAAAGCCATTTTAATATATATAAGGTAATTTAAAAACAATGTAATACCTGTAGGAGAGTTGATCACATTCCACAGTATTTTTTTTTGAACAAGGTACATAAGTACACAATCTTAAGGGTGAAAGTAACACTAAAAAAGTCATCATTCCTATGAATTAATCTTTAGACAAGACTATAATCAGGTAAATAAAAAGAGAATCTATAAAAAATTTCACCAATTTACATAGTAACTAAATAACCTAGAAGCATATCTTGTTAGGATTTATGATTAAACATTTAGGATGAAAATTGTTTTTTTAACCATATTCCCAGAACCCAGAGCAGTGCCTGACACACAGCAGGTGCTCAAATATTTGGTGATTGAATGACTCAATCTTCAAATTTAGATCCTAAACCACTAAGCAATCCTGAAGTCATATTTTTAGTCACAATTAACAAAAATCACATACTGCTATAGGCCCATAAAGTCTAATATAGCAGAATGTTCTTATAAAAAGTCCAGCTTTTTTCCAAGAAATATAGTCTGCTCATTAACACAAATTATGGATTTATAAACAGTAAGCCTCACGGTTCAATGGAAGGATTTCCAGGAGGGTCTAAGTGGGTAGTACCCTGGAAGCTCCCCAAGCCCTACTTGACAAAGGTAATTCTGTTTGTACCCATTTTTACCTTTTAATATTGAAAAAATGTACTACTTTAAGCAAAAGTTTCACTTAACAAAATATCTGAAAACCAATTACCATCCTAAACCATTCCCAAATAGATTAACTGCCTACCTTATTATTTAATCAATACTTGCCTCAACACATTGTCACTAAGGCAGGCCTTGGTGTGAAAGTTATTCTAAACTCTCTCTAGACCACTTCCTTATTCTGTGGTGAACCAAAGGTCATTTCATTTTTATCAACCTATGTAAACAACTCATTAAGTATTTACTGGGCTTAGCCACTATCTTGCTTTAACTTCATGTCAGAGGTTTTCAGGGTACAAAGGTATGTATAGAGAAGTCCACTAAACCAGTGCTATGAATATGCTCACCTCTCTTTCAAGGGAGTGAGTCCATTCTCCTCACTTTGGAGAAGTGAGAAGTGGGGAAAAGGATGTACAGTAATCTGACATTCAATACTGCAAAACTATAGAGGAGGGAAACCATTATTTTCATTATACAAACTACATTAGGTAGTTTAAAATTTTTCTTAATGATGGGGACATTAACACGTCAAGTAAGAATCTTGGGAAGGGGTATAGACTAAAAAGGAGGTACAGGTTTTTTAAAAAATAGGCTCAAAAGCACTTTACCCATGAATCTTAAGAAGCTTTGAAAACAAAAGTAATGGAAATGATAAATTCAATAGTAATTCAAATAAATGAAAGATCAGCACTAACTGGAATAGATCAGAGCTTTGAAAACTTTTTGTAAAAGACCAGACAGTAAATATTTTAGGTTTTGTGTTCCACACAATGTCTGTTACTATTCAAATCTGCACTCATAGTGCAAAAAAAATAAAAAACACCATACATAATACCTCATAAGTGAATGACCATGGTATGTTTATGGACACAGAAACTTGAATTTCATATAACTTTAACATATCACAAAATATTCTTTTAATTGGTTCCTTAACCATTTCAAAATGTAAAAAGCCATTATACAAAAGCAGGGAGGAGGGTGAATTTGGCCCAGAGGTCATAATCTGCAGACCTTCAGGTTTCAGTGAGGAGAAAGGATCTGAGTAAACTTTGAAAAATAAATTGGATTTGGATCTAAAACAGAAGTCCTTCCAATTGTGTGATTAGAGTAGAGTGGTACAGCATAGATGCCATGTTGGAAAGTAGAGACATTACTTATTTTCTTTTATTTCTGAAGATGTAAGATGTGAATGTAGAGGGTCTTCAAGGGCAAACACGAGTTAGACCTTGTAATAAGCAGTAAGAAGACGTTATAGACTAGAAGTGGAATACAAAATTAGATTTGCTGGGGCACAAGGCTCAAGAGATGGATGGATACTGGAGGTTTAAAGCACCTGAACTATCACCAAACTGAAAAGAGCAAACTAAGATGAAGAGTCTGGTGATCAGCTGCTCAATTTAAGAAATAAAGACAAGTAAGTCAGTATATCTTATGACAAACTCATCAGTTTTAGCAATAAATGGTGGTATCACTTGAGTTTCAGGTAACATTATTTCTGAAGACAAATGAAAATACAGTTAACGAAATGAGGAAAGGTCAAGATTAGTAACACAAATAAAGAACATAAACTTTAGAAAATTATTTAAGAGACCATTTGATTTAATACTCAAAAGAAACATCTAAAGGGTTACACAGTAAAAAAGAATAAAATCTGGATCTTTCAATTTCCCAGATCACAGGAATGTTAATTTTCACTAGTTTTGTAGTCAACTGATAGATAGATAAATAGATAATTATCTTGGCTCTACAAAGCTAACTGAAAAAAAAAACAACATAAAATTTGGATACACAGGAAGAAAATGAGCTATACTCTTATCAGAAGCAGCCAAGGTAGGAGTTTTTCCAAGGCTGTTTAACAATGCCAAAATCCAGCAAAGAGACCAGACAGTAATGCAAACATTATTTATTTCTCCATCATTCCTTCTGATACTTCTAATACTTTTCTCCAAGTCTCTCAATTTGGATCATACAGCTCAAATCGATGCTATTACATTTTTACTTTATATTTTCCCCTCAACTGCCAACCTATATCCTTCACTTCCCTCTGCTTTTTGTCCCATGTAACTAACTTACCTGAAAGCCTCCCCCCCCCCCTTTATCCCAACCCTATGAAACTTCCAAATGTTATCTCCTTTATCTAAAACCCTTAGCACTGATTTTTAAATCAGTATGTACCGCCTTGTACATGGATCTACTCTACCTTGAACTGGCATTTAACAATTCCTAAACTGTGAAACTCCCCAAGCTACATGTTCTTTCAAGGGAGCAATAATTTATACATTTTTTTGTATCACAGTGTTCAACTTCTTAACAAAATATTGGTCAAGGATAACAAAATAGGATAAATCAAATATGAAGCTAGAAAAATGAAAACTTTTTATCATTAATTCCTCATAATGAAAAGCTTGAAACACTAACCAAGGGACACATATTAGTCATATTTAACCCTAAAATTAGAGTTATGCATAACTCTTTTCCCCAAGTAATAGTTTTAATTCTAAGGAGCAAACACACAAACACGACCAACATTAACAACCTATTTTATTTGACTGCAAATATTGTGGACAGTCAACCTCCAAAATATAGTGAAAGAAGACCAACCTTATTTATTGTCTCTTTCACATTCAAACTTCTGCAGTTAAAACATACAAATTCAAATTTTTCTTCTTCTGTTACAAGATTTCTCCAAAGAAGCCTTGAGAGAAATAGCTACACCCTTTTCTGCATCTCTCAGTACTTGTATTTACTCCTGTAACTATAGTTAACTACCTCTTCAACTAAGTAAGTCTGAGCTACACCATCTCTAATTTATCAAGGCCAGACACACAGTAGGTGCTAAATAAAGGTAATATAGATTAATGTATAACAAATTCGAGGCTTTAAAATTTTTTTAATGCAGGTGATTACTTTTTTCAAAGGAATTCTTATATTTAAGTACAATACATTTAACAGAAAAGTAGAAGCTGCCCTTGTTTGGGAGGGTGGGTTGTTAGAGGAAGTCTCAAGACTCTCTGGAAAAATCCTAAGGGGTCTAAAGAACAGAGTCAGAGAGACAATTAATTTACAGTTAAAATTAAAGTTCTTACCATTATATCTACTTTTCTTACTTTCTAATACGGCTTTTCTTGGTTTGATAAAATGATCTACAACAACCTTCACTTAAATAGGAGGAGCCTGATTACTCAAATCACCAAATGATAGATCACCTTATCAAAAGTTTCTGCATTTCTTCTAAAAACTAAATTCCCCTGGTGTACTTTAAATGTGTTTCACAAACATCTTTTAGGAACATAGACATTACTGAAGCAGAACATTTCACAATGCTTCTTCAGTCAATTTATATTCTCTGCATAACTTATGGATGTATAAAGAAAAAAATCGTGGCTCTCACAGCCCACATAACTCAAAATAGTGTCTATGAAAACTGAAACCATGACAATTAAAACTTTTGAGGCTACCAAAAAAATCTCTATCATGCCATTTCATATTGAAAAGGTAAATACTAAAGGCAACACTTCACCTTAAGTCCTGCTAATGTTGAAAAAGTTTAGTATAGCCTTCGTGGGACATAACTTTTTCTTCACTTTAAAAAAGAGAGTTACAAAACTATTATTCTAAGATGGACCACAACTTATGGTAAATTCCAAAAAGGAATGCAAAAACAATATTTTACTCCTTAAAAACTCTTTAACTTGCAAGGTCAAAATAATTTATTTTCTCCAAAAGATTAACTGTACTAAATCTTAAATCTGCCTTTCAAACAGAAAAAGGGAGGTGGAGGGAGAGTTTTAAAACATTTAGGATTAAATACGATGGGACAGAATTAAGATAGTAATTTTGCAATACATTTTTTAAGTTGCTACAGTAATTTAAATGGAAGTGTTAAAAAAAGGATAAAAATATCAGAATTCTGTGACAGTTCTCATATCAAAGTGTAACCCACTCCATTCCACAAAGCTCTTATAATGTACAAAGAATGGTAACCTAAGACCTGCTAGGGTGGGTTAAAAAACGTGGCTTTCACATGACAACCAAATCAATTGTTATCTAGTGTCACCAGTATCATTCTAATTTCTGCTTTAAGTCAATCAGATCAGTAGTTCTATTTCTTGAAAGTTACATGCAGAGGCATAACCAGCTTTTCAATCGTATATGTCCAAGGCCTATGTAAGTTTTCGATCTTCACTTAACACTCTCTTCCTTTATGATACAAGAAATGTGGGTCAACTACAAAGAATGTACGTAAGAGCCACAAATGAGAAAACAAAAATGGAAGTAGACTAGTAGGTTGCCTATATGGTCCGCATATATATCTAGAAACAGAGCACAATCTTATATTAAAGTCAAATAAACTGGAATTGACAGTAAAACATTTCCAAACAGGTAATAATATCTCATTTAACCAAATGTTTTTCCGAATAGTTGCATCTAAATAGAGCATTTTTATTAAAAGAACCATTTTAAAGGGACACTTAGAGAAATACTCCCTGAAGCGAATGAAATCCTCACTGCCAACCAACACCCCCCCAATCGCACTGTTCAGACTGAATTCTGGTTCTGGATTGGTGCTAAGTGGAACCGGCAACCCCCACCCCCAACACCTGTAGAAGGCAGCATACGCAAAGACCAGCAAAAACAGCGACGTATTCCACTGTTTTACCCCTGAACCTTCTTTTAACGGCATCGTTGGGCATTTAAACTTAAAAACGCGCGTACACACCACCTACATGCCTCTTTTGGTCTACCTTTAAAACATTGAAATTCCTGGGTATCAAGCACGGGCCCAAACTGGAGCTCCGTCGTACGGCCAGAGTGCAAGCGTCTCCCCTACAACTTTCTCGGCATTTTCCTAAGCGTCCTAACACTTTGCTTTTACTTCTGCGCACCTCCTCTCAGCTTCTGCTACACCCCGAGCCTTCACCTTGCTTGCCTGTCTAATATCGCTGCAGAGGGCGGGTGTGAGGGAGTGAGTGAGTCTCCGTGTGGGTAAGTGCGCGCGCGCTCCCGAGCAGGCCCCCGCCCCCACCCCACCCCGATACTTTTCTTCAGTGGAGGCAGAGGAAGAATCCACAGACTATTATTCCAGCGAAAACTCAGCATCGCAGCCTCGGGCCGCCGTCTCAATCGCGAGGACTCTGTGCCGGTGGCGCAGTGCAACTTCTCGCATCGCACCCCGAGTTTCGGCAGCGCCAGGGAAATCGGCGGAGAGAACCCAGGGCGGAGTGGGGGGGGGCGGGGAGAGAGATGGGGAAAAGTGAAAGGGCTGAGTCCCCCGAAAGGCGCTCAAGTTTGCAGCGAGGATCGTGTTTCCGCGAATGTGCGTGCACCCCCCCTCCCCCGCTCCCCCTTCCAGGTGGAACTCGTTAGAGGCGACCCAGCCCACAGACACCACAGCCCCGCTCACCCGGGCCAGTCCAGGCGGCCGCACAGAGGGACGGCCGGCGGAGCCGACGCGCGCCGGGCCCCCGCCAGGCCCTGGCCGACCCCAGCCCGTCACCTGTGGAGAAAGCGCCCCCTCCCCCGGCCTCTCTGCCCTTCACGCCGGCGGTCCCCCCCCACCCCCGCCTCGCCTGCGAGGACCGAGCGCGGCGCCAGGTTCCCTCCGCGGCTGCGGGGCCCCAGCCCCTTGAACTGGTTACAACCGGCGGCGGCGACCAAGCCGGGCAGCGAGGGTCCCTGGCGGGGCGGGGAGGGGGCGAGAGGGCAGGCCCACGGGCGCGAAAAAGGGGGCGTCGCGGGCTCCTACCTAACACAGTAGGTCTCCTCCGTCTCCTCAGCGGCAGCGGCCCCGGCGGTGGCGGCGGCAGCGACATTCCTGGGGAGCGCTCCCGCCGCCGCCGCCGCCTCCTCCTCCACTCTCTGCTCGCCTCTCTTCCCCGGCGCGCTCACCGAGCTCCGCGTCCCTTCGGCCACCTCCCCCGCGCTCCCCAGCACACACGCCCCGAAACCTTAAGCCCTACGGCTCTCGCCGCCGGTAACCCACCCTCCCTCCCAGCCACCAAAGGTGGCCCCGTCCCTCCCCCCTTCCCCCGCGCCTGCCGCCGCGCGGGGCTCAGTAATGGCGGCCACTCGGGCTCCCTCAAGCTGACGGATCTCTCTCTCTCTCTCTCCCGAACTTTACCTCAGCATCTCTCCCGGCGCGCACCGCCGGAACGCACGCGCGCGCGCGCGCAGCCACACACACCCGGCCGGGGGTGGAGCGGCGGCGGCGCAGCCTCGACGGGGCGCGCGCGCGCGTACCCGCGCCTCCCTCTCCACAATCCCCAACCCCGGCCGCCCTCACCTCGCTACGCCTCCCGCGCCGCGCGCCGGGCTGGGCCCCGCCCCTGCCGTCGTCTCCCGGGAGCTGGGGAAGGCGCGAGCTCTGGAGTCGGAGGGAGGAGAGCAAGCGCGGGGCCGCGTCCTCGCTCGCGTCCTGGCTCCCTCATTGGCTTCTGCCCCTCCCCCTTCTTCCTCCGCCTCTCCCATCCATTGGTTCCCTCTCCTACTCCATTCCTTCTCACCTTTTCCCTTTTACCCATTGGCGTGAGTATTTTTCCTTAGCTTTCCCCTGTCTCCGTAGTGTGCTCCTTCTGTGTCCCCTCCTCCACGATTTGGAAGCTGCAGACTGTGCAGTCCTGAGCACGGTTGCCTCCGAACCCTCCCTTGCTTTCTCCCTTTCCTTCTGTTCCGTTTTCTGGCCGAAACACAGCAAACCACAACACGGCACAGGGACCTTACTTTGTGTTAGCCTTTGCAAAACATCGCCTGAGCACCGACCGAGTGATTCTCGACAAACCCTTCTACAGTCTCTGTGCATTAAAGAATTCGAGGGACGCAAGTCTACGCCCAAGCTCTTTCGCAGGGACATGCTAGTGTGCAGCCAGCCTTCTTTCTGGGGATCGTTCGTCAACTACACGCATCACCCGCCTGGGACCTGGTGACGTACTCACCCAGAAGGCAAAACTCCATGGGAGCCAGAAGAATCCTTTTCTCCGTCGTTAGGGCACCGGGAGGCTCAGGCCCTCGATTTAGTCTCTTCTCATGGAAACTGATCCCGATGCCAAATGGGTGACCCGGAGACCCCTGCACACACCACTACCAGTTCAACCTGGATTTTATTATGCTGCCTTAAATATATTCAATATTTTTTGAGACTTCACAAGTTTGGGGGTACCTGGGCTCCTGGGCTTTCGGTGTATTTCTCATCTGGGCATTGGCATTGAATGGTGGAGAAAGAAAGGACAGTAGAAAAAGCCTTTCCTTTCACAATTGAAACTGAGGTCTCGTGACTTTCCCAAGGTCATCAGAATCTGTTTTATTTAGACGTCCCAAAATAGTTGCCAACAGATAAAAGAATGAGCAAAAATAAGTCTACCCCAATTCGTTGTTAAGTCTAAAAGAAAAGCAATTTGGGTTAGAATTTCTCTGTGGGGAGAGATTCGTTTCCTATACTGAAAACAGTTCATCCTCAGTAAAGTGAACATATAAAAAGTCCTTTACATTGAGATTATTCTTTATTTCTTGTGTTACATAAGGTACTGAAGTTAGTCAAGGTTGCTTTTTAGTGTTATGATGCAGTTGCTGCCAACCACGTACAGTTGTGTCTTTGAATAAAGAAAGACAAAAATCTGCCTTTTGGTAGAAAATATTTGTTAGTAAATCTGTGTCATAATTCCAGCAGAAGTTCAGTTTGTGTTTCCCCACCCTGGCCCCTCTACTCTCTGTATTTCTCAAAGATAATCTTAATAGACAAAAGCAAGGGAGAGAGAGATGTTTAATTTCTCCATCTCTTACTCTCTAATTTTAGAAAGGTATCACTAAAATTCCGTATTCCAGCCACTCCCTTGCATCTGAATGGTAACTAATAGGTTAAGTAAGGTCTGTAGGTACTTCTTTCGGTTATAAGCCATAGGCAGGGCAGGGGAGGCTAAAGAAAACTTACAATAAAAGTAACCATAGAGGGGAGGAAAGGAAAAAAAGAATAGGAGAGGAAATTGGGGGAAGGGAGTGAAAACTTCAAAGTGTGGTACTAGTACTCATACTGCTTGTATAGGTTGGAATGTTCAAGAATTTAAATGCATTTCTTGACCTTTGTAGTGAAAGTCTTTGAAAATATAAGAAGCCAATTTAAAGCCTTAACTTTGGTTTTGAAATGTTAAATATTCTAGCATCTCCACCCTATAATATTTGAAAAGTTATTTCCTAAATCAGAAATTTCATAACCATGGACATGTGTAGACATAAAGCAAAGTCAAATCAGGGTTTTTCAAGGATATACTAACATATAAAGAAGGTATTCACCTTCTTTTAACCTTTCCTCTAAAACAGACATGATGCTGAAGAATCAAGACTTGATACTGGGTGGGGCGGGGGGTAGGGAGGAAGGCTCATTTTCTCATAATTAAGACACTAGAAAATGTAAAAAAAATTCATGATTTTTGAGCAATAATTTTCATAGCTGACATTGTTTTTAGTCATTCTACATCATCCATTTGGATTCAGGCAACCTGGAACTTTAGGACTTTGTTCCTTATTAATACTATTAATCTAAAGCTGCTTACCAGTACAAATAGGCTAACAAATTTTTATTGTTTGTATGTTACTTGGTCTTCTCAAAAAAATGGAGCATACAGTTTCAGTACAAATAAAAATCTGAAAATAGGAATTGGGAGGGGCAAAGTTCTATGGCTGAAAATGCTCAAGTGTCTACAAATAAAAGGAAATAAAGAACAGAAAACAAGACAAACCAAAGGATAAGATGGCATCTTTTTTAAATTGATCAGGACCTTGCCTTCTGAAAAATAAACACCTCCCCATCCAAAAAAAAAGAAATTTTGAGAGAATAAATAATTTATTATGGACACATGAGAAAGAAAATATTACCAAGCCATCTTAGATCAACTATTATTAGTCTTACCTTAAAGAAAAAAAAAAGTAAGCATTTGTTCTACTGTAGTGGATAAGTAAAATCACCTGAAGCTTTGTTCTTCAGTTACTTTGAAAAAATTAGTAGAGTAAGATTTCAGTCAGGCACTTTAGATTTTTAATTTAAATATCCTCCACAAATTTCTATTCTTTAACACAACCTAATAAAGTATTAATATGCAGGCCTTTTTAGAATCAAAAGAGATGAGAACCATATAAATATAATCAAAATTCCAGCTTTGACCATCTGTAGTAACACGATGAGATTCTGGTGTTTGATGTGATTTAGTTTCAAAAGAATTTACCCTATAGAAGCAACTACACCCCCTGCTGGAAATTTCTGATCATAACTACTTTGGCTTTTGTAGCCTCAACCAAGAATGTATAAAAAGCCAAATAGACTTTCCATTCATGACAAAATTGACCATTACATTTTTGCCTGTCTGATACAAAACACACTTTGGGGAACAGACTACCTCAGAATATCACCTTGATTACAGACAAAATACACAAAATTGGAAAATAATGAAGACAACTAAATAAAGCACTGAAAGGTTGTTCATTGTCTAGTTTCCTATTGAATTTCATAATTCATTTCTACCCCACCCTGCTCCACCCCACCTCCTGCCTAGACTTCTCTCTTTCTCCCTATCTTATACAGATGGGAGGAGGACAGGCAGGGTAAGATGGGGTGCCATTCCCATAGTAGGCAAATCAAGATATACCAATAACCATAGTGGTCATTTGCTGACTCAAGGTACTGAAAGGTTTTCTCCAAATTTGTTTTATGCCTACCAATGATATTTTCAGCATGAAGAAAGGGTGCTAATTATGTCTTGGCTGTTACTGTAGGAAATATTTTGACAAGAGTTAGGTAATTGTGAGCAGGGGACTAGGACAATAGGAAAGTAATACATTGACCTGCCTGGCAGTTTGTTTCATAGAGCCTTGTTCTGTTGATTTTCCAGAATTGTATTTTCAGACTGAAATCCCAAAGATGGTATCAGAGTCTAACTTCAAAATGTCATGATCATGCCCTTCTGGTCCTAGCACATAACTGAAATAGTGAAAGTAGACCTCTATTTTTGAATAATTAGTATTTTATAAAGATTATTTGTAATGTAGACTCCTTTTAAAGGAATAACAATTCATTCCGGTCCCACCAGCACAAATACTTTAATTAGACAAAAATCTTCAAGTTATTTCCTCTCACGAAAGGAGGTATTGTTGGGCCATCTGGACCCTCCATTGAGTTTTTATAAAAGATCGCAGCTTGAATTTAATCAATCTCAATAAGGTTAACCCCATAAAGCTAAAAAATAATTGCAAAGGCCACTAACTGAATTCTCTGAGATTGTTACCATTATCATTTGTAAATCATTACAATGGGTAGCAGGAATGTATATTGCTTGACTATTTAACCACAGAACATAATTTTTCTGGATATCCCTTATTCCCACTTTTTTTTAGGTCAAATTTGGGTTACGAGCCCCTCTAGATAGGGATCACAAATTAATGTTTGGACCTATACAATAACTAGAATATCATTAGTGGAAAGCTCAATAAATGTTTGATAATAATAATATGAAACACTCTAGGTTATATGGATTTCTGTGGATTTATTACTAACAGAAGGCTTTAGATTATATTTTGAAGTACCAAGTGAGATATCACTTTTGAAAAATACAAATCATTTAAAGAAATTGCTGAATTATCCTGTGAAAGTCAAGTTAGATGTCCTTCACCAAGCACAACCCATACTTCTCCACATAACATCCCTCTAGTAGGTAAATGTGAACCACTAGCAACAAATAATTGTGGATATAAAACATCAGGGAACATTCTAAGGACTAGTGCAGCATTAGAATTTCTGAAATTAATAATAAGGTGTCTAATCACTTCACAATGAAGGCTTTGTCATTTTTCCCTATTACTATAAGCTGCAGTAAGTGGTAAATATTTGCTTTGCCAAATCATGCTTCTGCATTGTCTTCAAAAAGCTTCTCAAATAACAATCTGATTTTTCTGATGGACACATAGCTTCTTTGGACACATCTACATGGTGAGGAATAATAATATTCATCTTTCCCCTAATAGGCTTCCCATCTCTCTTCAGGCTGTAAC
>VMDR010032278.1:0-11765 GCA_007922815.1 Macrotus californicus
AAATTCTAATTCCAGCTACCTCTAACAGCCAGGACTAAAGCATTTTATTAAAAAGAAAATTTTAAAGCATAGTTGTTATGCAATATTTTATTAGTTTCAGGTGTGAAATATAGTGATTTGACATTTTCATACCTTACAATGTAATTACCCCACTAATTCTAGTAATCATCTGTCACCGTGCAACCTATCACAGTATTGATGACTATGCATTTCCCATCACCTATTCTCCCATCCCTCCCTTCTGATAGCCGTCAGTTTGATCATTTATTTATTTTAGATTCCACATGTAAGTGACACCACACAGTATTTGTCTTCCTCTGACTTATTTCACTTATCATAATACCCTCTGGGTCTATATCTGTGTTGTTGAAAATGGCAAGATTTCATTCTTTTTATTGCAACATAATAGTCCATTGCATATATACATGCCACGTCTTTAGCCTTTCACCTACTGATGGACATATACATTGCTTCCGTATCTTCAATATTGTACATAATGTTGCAGTGAACATAGGGATGCATATATCTTTTTGAATTTGTGTTTCTATTATATCTTTAGAAAAATGTTTTTTATCTCCCCTGCCCACTTTTTATTGGATTTTTTTTTGTTATTGAGTTGTATGAGGTTTATTATATAATTTGGATATCAATGCCCCCCCTACCTTATTGGATGTATCATTTGTGAATCTATTCTTCCATTCAGTAGGTTGTCTTTTTGTTTTATAAATGGTTCCCTTCACTATACAGAAGCTTTTTAGTTTGATGGAGTCCTATTTATTTTTGCTTTTGTTTCTCTTGTTTAAGGGTATGTATCCAAAAGAACATTACTCAGACTGATGTCAGGTAATTTACTACTTTGTTTTATTCTGTGAGCTGTATGGTTTTAGGTCTTACATTTAAGTCTTTAATCCATTTTGAGTTTATTTTTGTATATGGCATAAGAGTGGTCCAGTTTTTCCCAATACCACTTGTTGTATGTTCTGTTTTTTATGCCAGTACTATACTGTTTTGATTACTATGGCCCTGTAGTATAGTTTTAAATTAGGAACATGATACTCCCAATTTTTTTCTTCTTTCTCAAGATGTCTTTGGCTATTCAGGGTCTTTTGTGGTTCCATATAATTTTAGGACTATTTGTTGTAGTTCTAAGAAAAATGGCATTGGTATTTTGATAGGGATTACATTGAATCTGAAAATTGGTTTGAGTAGTATAGTCATATTAATCCTTCCAATCCATGAGCATGGTAGATTTCCTTTCATTTATTTCTGTCTTATTCAATGCCATTGTTTTCAGAGTACAGGTCTTTCAACTCCTGGTTAAATTTATTTTTAGGTATTTTCTTATGCAGCTGTAAATGGGATTGTGTTCCTAATCTATCCTTCTTACAGTTTTTTATTAGTGTAGAGAAACATAACAGACCTTCTGTATATTAATTTTGAATCCTTTACTGAATTCTTTTATAATTTAATTTTTGGTCAGTTCTTTAAGGTTTTCTATATATACAATTATGTCATCTGCAAACAGTGACAGTTTTACTTCTTACTTTCCAATTGGAATGCTTTGTATTTCTTTTTCTTGTCTGATGCTGTGGCTGGGACTTCCAGTACTATATTGAATAACAGTGGTGAGAGTAGGTATTCCTGTCTTGTTCCTGATCTTAGAAGAAAAGCTTTCAGCCTTTCACCGTGGAGTATGCTGTTAGCTGTGGGCTTGTCATATGTAGGCTTTATGAAGTTGGGGTAAGTATCCCCTCCACCTTCTTCATTGAGAGTTTTTCAAATGCTTTTTCTGCATCTATTGAGATAATCACATGATCTTTATCCTTGGTTCGGTTAATGTGATGAATCACATTAAGTATTCTGTGGATATTGAACCCCCTTGCATCCTATTATAAATCCCACTTGATCATGGTATATAACCCTGTTAAAGTACTGTTGCATTCAGTTCACTAGTATTTTGCTGAGAATTTTGGCATCTATGTTAGGGATTTATAGGGATTTGGGCCTGCCTATACTTCTTTTACTTTGCAATACCTTTTTCTGGTTTTGATATCAGGGTTTGGCTGGTCTCCTAGAATGAGTTTGAAACCATTTCTTCCTGTTTAATTATTTGGATAGGTACTGATTCTTCTTTAAATGTTTGGTAGAATTCACCTGGGAAGCCATCGGGTCATGGGATTTTGTTGTTGGGAGTTTTGTTATTACTGCTTTAGTTTTATTGCTAATAATTGGTCTGTGCAGATTCTCTGTTTCTTGCTGGTTTAGTCTTGGTAAGTTCTATGTTTCTCAGAATTGCTAAGACTGAATCATGAAGAATTGGAAAATCTGATCAGACCATTACTGATTCAATTTTACAAATAACTGAACATCTCCCCCAAAACAAGTCAAGGACCAGATAGCTTCACTGGTGAATTCAAAGAAGAATACCAATCTTTCTCAAACTCTTCCAAAAAAAACAAAAGAGGAAGGAACACTTGCAAATTCATTTTTTGAGGCCAGCATTGTTTTAACCAAATGTTGACAAGATGCCACAAGAAAAGAAAATTACAGGCCCATATCACCGATAAATCTAGCTGCAGAAATCCTCAACAAAATATTAGCAAACCAAACTCAATACATGGAAAAAACCATACACCATGATCAAGTGAGATTAATACAGGATGCAACAATGGTGCGGTACCCACAGATCAGTCACTGTTGTTCAACACATGAACAAAATGAAAAATAAAATTCATGATTATCTAATAGATGCAGAAAAAGCTCTTGACATGATTCAACATCTATTTATGATAATTAAAAAAAAACTCTCCACAAGATGGTATAGAGGGAACTTACCTCCGCATAATAAAGGCCATATTGGACAGACCCACTGCTACTATCATATTCAATGATGAGAAGCTGAAAGCTTTTTCTCTAAAATCAGGAACAAGAGAAGGATGCCCACTTTTGCTAGTTTTATTTAACAGAGTACTAGAAAGCCTTGCCATGGCAGTTAGGCAAGGCAAAGAAATAAAGGCAACCAAATCGGAAAGAGATAAAATTGTCAGTATTTGCATATGAAGACCACCAGGAAACTGTTAGAACTAATCAGTGAATTCAGGAAAGTTTCAGGATATAAAATCAATACACAAAAATCTGTTGTATTTCTATACACAAGTAGTAAACTATCAGAAAGAGAAAGATAATCTTATCTACAATTGCATTAAAAAGGATAAAATACCTAGGAATAAATTTAACCAAGGAGTTGAAAGACCTGTGCACTGAAAACTATACAACATTGATGAAACTGAAGATCACAGATTGTTAAAATGACCATACTACCCCTAGCAGTCTATAGATTCAATGTAATTTCTATCAAAATTCCAATGGCATTTCTCACAGAAGTAGAGAAAACAATTCTAAAATGTGTAGGGGACCCTCAAAAAACCCCAAATTGCTAAATCAATCTTAAGAAGAACAAAACACAAGGCACCACACTCCCTGATTTCAAACTATACTACAAAATAGCAATCAAAACAGTATGGTGTTGCATAAAAACAGACACATAGATCAAGGGAACAGTAGAGAGCCCAGAAATAAAGCCATGCCTACTACATAGTCAATTTATGACAAAGGGGCCAAGAATATACAATAGGGAAAAACAGTCTCATCAGCAAATAGCCTGGGGAAAACTGGACCACTGTCTTATACCATACACAAAAATTAGCTCAATGGATTAAAGACTCGCAGGCTAGAAAACCATGAAACTTCTAGAAGAAGATATAGGCAGTAATCTTGACATCAGTCATGGTAATGATTGTTTTGGACCTGATACTAAAAGCAAATATGAACAAATAGGAGGACCTCAAGTTAAAAAGCTTTTGCACAGCAAAGGAAACCATCAACAGAACAGTATGGCAACATACTGGATGGGAGAAAATATTCACAAATTGTGTATTTGATAATGGGCTAATATCCAAATATATAAAGAACTCATAAAACCCAATAGCAGAAAATAAAATGGCTAGAAGATCTGAATTGACATTTTTCTAAAGAAAACTTTACAGGTGGCCAACAGGTACATAAAAAGATGCTCAATGTCACTAATCATCAGGGAAATGAAATCAAAACCACAATCAGATAGTAGCTCACATCTGTTAGAATGGCTGTTATCAAAAAGACATAACAAATTTTGGTGAGGGTGTGAAGAAAAGGGAACTCTTGTGCACTTTTGATGGAAATGTAAACTGGTGCATCTACTAGGTAAAACAGTATGGAGGTTGGTTAAAAAAAATGAAAACTAGGAGTACCATATAATCCAGCAATTCCACTTCTAGGTATATATCTGAAGGAAATAAAAATAACTACTTTGAAAATATAATCACCCCCATGTTCACTGTAGCATTATTACAATGGCCAAGATGTGGAAACAACCTGAGTACGTATCAATACATAAATAGATAAAGAAGATGTGAAAAATGTATAATCAGATGCTATTTAGCCATTAAAAGGAATGAAATCTTGCCGTTTGCAACAACATGGATGGATGTCGAGTGCCTAAATCAGACAGATAACAACAAATACCACACAGGTGGAATCTTAAAAAGTACACACACACACAAAACCAAGTACCTGGATGCAGAGAACAGATTGGTGGTGGCCACAGGTGGGGTTTCAGGGCGATCAAAATGGATGAAGTGGGTCAAGGGTGCAAGCCTCCAGTCATGTGTATAAAATGCCATGGGGGTGTGACAGCAGCACAGTGACCAGTTAGTGCTGCACTGGCAGTCGGCTGTCCCTCAGAGGGTGGCTCTTCAAAGTTCTCTTCAAAAGGAAAAATACAATGGTGAGGGAGGCTTACTGCACGCCTGTGGTGATCACTTTGCCATATATACAAATATCAAATTATTATGTCATACACCTGAAACAAACACAATTATACCTCAATAACAAATATGCAAATAGATGTAAAATACATTTTTAAAAGTATCATCAAAACCAGCTTGAAAGGTCAAGTTTGTAGAGCTACATTGTAAGCTTTCACTTTTAGACTGTTGCTTTACAGAAAACATGCCTCTCTTGATATTTGCCCAGAGACTCTCTTACAAAGAGAAGTCATTTGACTCTGTTCCTTGTACTGTCCTGAACAATTAGTCTTAACCGTAACCACTGAATGATTTTCATGAGAAGTATTAAATTATTGGATGCCAAACAGGAAAAAGTTGATATGCAGACAAGAAGACTAATCTTCCTACTAACTATCATAGCAAATGCCCATAATTACTGTCTACTAAGAAGAAAGCTAGTTTATGCAGCTGGAGATGATAATTAGTAAGTATACCCCAAACTCTGGCATCGAGGAGTTATATTAGTGTAGGCACACTCTGGTTCTCATGTTTTTTTCGAGAAAGTGGAAGGCCATCCTACCTTAAAGTAACAAGATGACTTTAGAGGAGAGGTATTTTATAAATCCTGATGTAGAAGAGTTCAGGCAGGTAGCTACAAGGAGACAGAAATGAAATCATTTCAGAATCCTTTAACTCCCCTGCAAATGGGGTTTAGTTATGGTAGTTTATGCCCTCCATGGGAAAATCTTGGAAATTCTTACCTCTTGGTGTCACATCTGTCTCCAGAAGGTATTTTGTGTTGGCTTTTATCTTTGTGCTTCTCCAGAAGATTATAAAAAATATCCTAAGAGTTTAGCTTATATAACCTAGTAAACGAGGTACACCAAGATATTTTGACAAAACAAGGCTCCGTGTAATTTAAAGAAGTTTCTATCAGTCAGCTTTGTTAATTTCTACTCTATTCAAAACACAAAAAATATTTTCATAAATGAAACCATCAGTAGAGAAAATGAGACCTTTAAGCAAATAAGGATATCTCTAAACAATGACGAGTAAAAAATTTAAGTTAACAAACTTTTCCTTATTGCTTTAAGTTTGTTTTTAATTTTAGTGGAATGAAAATGATGCAGGCAGAAGACAAAATTGCAGACATCTAACCTACTCTCCTAGGCATTGATATGTACAAAGTCATGTCTTCTTATACAAACCATTCATCTCACGTAGATACCACAGGGACAGTAAGCTTACATGCCGGCTATTTGTTCTTGGTGGCAAGAAAGGGATTTGAAAGCTGTTTTGGTTAAACTAGCAGCCTGAAGACTGTTCATTTGTTCAGTAATACTGCTAATCCTGGAAAGTAAAACTGGTGAAGGGAATAAGATCACTAGTTTTAAAGGTCCTTTGGTAAGTTTAATATGTAACTATGTGACTGAAAGAGAAATACATAGCCAAAAATGGTCACCCGCCTCTCCTCTCACCTGGTTGTGGTTCGTGTGCCCTCCAGGGAGATACAGTTCGGAGAGTGACGTGTGGAGCTTTGGCATCCTCCTCTGGGAGACCTTCAGTCTCGGGGTCTGCCCATACCCCGGAATGACGAATCAGCAAGCACGCGAGCAGGTGGAAAGAGGTGAGCCAAAGACCCGGGTGGTCATGGTCACGTCCAGCCCCCAGGGGCAGTGCTGTGGTGTGTCTGGTTTTCCTTGGGGGGGGTGGGGGGGGCGCACACTTACTTTGTAGACAGAGCAGAGGTGTATAAATCTGTTTCTGAACCTCTTGGATCATGTGGCTCTTATACAACAAAAAAACCTTTTTAGCTTTAAAAACAGAGAGCTCTAGGCTTTTCTTCACTCCCCTCCCTGGCATGACCCCTGCGAGGGGCGCCATTCAGTCCCTTCAAGCTCCTATTTTTTGTAATATGACAAACACCACTAATATTCCTGCACACTGAAATGTGCTTAGACTTCGGGGAGTTTTTGAGAATTTTCTGTAACTTCTGAAAAAACCTGTGGCGTTCCCAGGTCAGAGACGGCAATGAGTAGGTGAAGGTGACACGGAGCATGCATTTGTGGGGTCTGCAGCTTTCCACAGGACGAATGCTTTTGACAAAATGGTGATGCCTCAGACGGATATCTTACTTCCTGAGGCAGACACACACGGGCAGCCAACCAGCACTCTGGGGACAAGGCCTGGTAACGGAGTATAACCTACTCATTTTTAGTTCACTTTTGAACTTTGTTTATTGAGACCTCATCCTTTCTTCAGCTCCAAAAACCTGGAGAGTACAGGCGATCTTTTTTAACCTCTGCCCACACCATCTAAAAGCAAATACTTAGAGCAAATAAAATGTGCATTTGTGTGTGATGTGTCATACAGCAGACTTTGCAATAAACAAACAAAAAAATGGGTTCTGAACTGGAAGGTAATTCTATGGCTTTGTAATACTGAATTCTGTCTCACCTGTAGGAAAAAAGTTTGCCCTATAAAGGGTTTTTGTTTCAATCATACCTACAACATAAGGTGCTAAAATTACAAACTGCATAGCACCCTGCTTGATTCTTGTCTCCATTCTAAATTCTCTGTTGCTCTTCTCTTGGGTCTTCAGGATACCGGATGTCAGCCCCTCAGAACTGTCCAGAGGAGATCTTTAAGATTATGATGAGGTGTTGGGATTATAAACCTGAAAACCGCCCCAAATTTAGCGAACTTCAGAAAGAGCTCACTGCCATCAAGAAGAAGATCACATAGTGATCGGACAGTGCCAACGCAGCCTCCGGGACTCGGCCCTCCAGCAGAATAATAATGTTCTTCACGTTACCAATAAGTTTATTCCACGTTACCTGCAACCGTCTGCTAAGGTTATTTTTTTATTAACTGTTTTTTTAAATACATGCCACTTTTTTAAAAAGGCAAAGGCAAATGCATTCAAGAAACACAGTCCTACCAAGGGCTTCACTAGCTCACCGCAGCAGCCCTGCCACTGCAGGCCCCTGTAAGTAGGCACCGCGCGGGCTCTAAGGTGAGGGAGAACAGGTCTTTTTCCCACCGAGACCGTGATGCTTCTCAAAGCCTTTCTGCGCCAGCAGCACTGTCCCGGCTGCTGTCCTGTGCCTCTCGCCCGACCCCCTCGGTGCTGTAGCTGCCTTGGCAATGCCGTGTTTGCAAGACACCTTCCAACCGAAACTGGCTCTCTGCTCTGTCAAGGCAAGTTTATATTTGTAAACATTTTATATGGGGAATTATTTGGCCCTCCTAGGGTTTTTCTTCTCTTTATTACCAGAAATAAGTGCGGTGTAAGATTTATCACTCTCCTGTGTTATTAGTGAGGTGGTCATTTCCCCCCTCTGTTTGGGCGTCAGAAACCTGGGCATGAGATGCCTCAGAAGGCACAGCCTAGCGCTGAGGCAGCAGCTTTTAAAGGGTGCTTTAGAGAGCTGTGGCAGGAGGGGGGACTGGAGAAAAGGAGATCAGAAAAGAGAAGCAAAGGAAAATATAAAACGTCTTTGTATCCAAGTTATGCCTTTACACACACACACACACACCTCCTTTTGATTTTATGGTTTGGATTCAGGAAGCAGGTTCTAAGACATGTTTTTCAGGAGTTCATAGAAAGCTTTCTTAATGGCAACACAAATTTTTGTAGAGAAACTGCAAAGCACAAGTCCACAGAACCAACAGCATACCTTTGGTGAAGTACCTTCACCTCAGAGGGGCCAGCCCAGAATCAACGCCCTTCACTGGCACCAGTGTCCTGAGCTGTCAGAATTCCACGATCCTAGTTCAGAAATATGTGCACATGCACACGTACACGCACTACCACAAAGCAAGGCAGGTGGGGATGGAGTCGATGGTTAAGACAAGTGGACACTATGAGGAAAGGGCTAAAGACAGCTCTCCTGTTTCCACTTTCCCCCTTTGTTACCCTTCCACTTCTACCAGGAAATTCTCATCCTTGGCTGACAGGTGTGCAAGCACCGTGCTGGAGATGCTGCGTATGAATGCTCAACAGTCAGAGCTAGGATTCTGTTGAGCTACCTTTGCTGCATCCAGGGAGCTTACCACGTGTTCTGTACATAGTTGCCTCTCAGGATAGATGTGTGTGGAAGGGGTGGTCATGCTCAGGGGTAAATGTGCCTTGGGAGCTCTTAATAAGTGCTCAGGTGTGTGTCCAGAAGAGTAGCACCTTAGTGATGATGTGGCCTCTGTTATTGGAAGAGCTTACGGTATAGAAAATTCCTCCTGCCCTCTCCAACTGTTTGCTGCCTGTGAATGTTGTTGCACAGAACTCACACTCAGCTCTCTGAAAAGTGGAAAGGATAATACTGAACAGGAAGCTGGCTCGCGTCTATCATTTCAATCTCCTTGAAAGTTTTGTATGCATTTAATGATTACTACACTCAGACTAAAGTGAAAGCATAATAAACTTGCCCTCAAAAAACACATTGCAATATTCAAAGCAATTTTTTTAAATCAGCACTGTTTTCACTTCTGTCAAATATTGTAAATAAATGGAACTCTCTTTTGATGGCATACACTGTGGTGAATCAGAGCGCAGTCTCATGGGTTAGAATTAAGTGCTGTGGTCTTTGGGCCCTTTCCAGACTCCAGATGTAAGGGTAAGATGGGGACATTTCCACTCTTTGTCAGTATTTCTAGGTGAATCTTTCTATAATGTCCTTTGTTTCTAGAAACCAGCCTCCCATCACTTAGCAGCATTGATGCTAAGCTCTCGGCAAGGAGAGAAAATGGTGGTTTTGGCTTTAATTTCGTAAACAAGACCTGAGGCTTAATGTTTGCATTCTGGTTTAAAGAAGGAGCATGGCATTGATAGTTCACTCGTCCCAGCTGTTAGAATTTACAATTCACCTCATAACTCTGTGCTTAAATTAAAGACACATTTCAAAACATCATGACATCTGCAGCATTTAAATTCTATTTTATCCTTTGTCCCAAAGCAGGCAGTGGTATAGTTCAGGATCAATAACTGAGAGTCTTTCAGGATCATATCAGTTATATAGAATATTAAATTTAATATAGGCACATGCATCAAAAACAACTTATGCAAACCGTTTTTACTGCTAATTTTCTTGCACTTAAAGCATAATTTATTCATTGTTTCTGTCACTGATAATTGTTGGAATTACGTACTTTAGGAAGCTAATCCATACCCAGAAAACACACAAATACTGTTCTGAATTTGCAAGTTAATATAGTAAAAGAAGGCTTCAAATCTGCACAAAATCCTGTGACTTGTTTAGTAAGAAAACAGTTGTAACCAAAATTGCCACTGGTCTGAATGTAATTAAGCCAGGTCACAAACCTTTGTGTTAATGGGTTTTTTAAGAGTCACATTTACCACCCCCACACAGTTCCTGTCACAACCCCTTAAAAATTGTGAATATGGCGGGGTGGGAGGCGCCTGGGCAGTCTGCATCTCTACCTTTCTCTATCTTGAATCGCTAAAGAAGCTTTATGAAAAATGTTTAGCTAGTTCACCATTTTTCAAGGAAAGAAATCTTAAATCTTTTAATGTCAAATTAACATTACCAACATGTGAAACCTAAAATTAATTTTGCATTTGAGTAATCTGAGCTTACTCCTCAAAACCAATGCATCCTTTGTCTTCCAAGAAAATAATAATAAAGGCTTAACAAGTTTTGTCTAAACCTGAAAAACCAGAGGCTTTATTTCAGCCCATCCTGCCACTAGGTCCCCAGTGAAAGGCCTCATATAATCATTTCTCTTTTCTCTCCCAAATTTAATGTAAGCAATAAAGTTTTTCATTCATAATTTACCATCTTATCACAAATACAATATTATTTAAACATCTTACAAGCAGATAAGCATAGACCATGAGCCAAATCATATTAGCTACCGTTCAGCGCACATTTCACAATTGTTTTTTCATTTAAGGGTTATTTTAAAAAGGAAAAAATGTTTAGTCACTGAAATAGATGTAATTTTCTTTAAATCACAATATGGTCGTCTTGTGTGTGTTATGCTCATGTTTCTGTGTCACCGCACAGTTCATACAAAGCTTGGCCAATGCCACTGAACCAACCGTGGCTTCACCGCACTGGTGTGAGGTTATGTCAGGAGGAAAGTGTTTTAATCATACGTCACACACCGAGGACCTTGTAGTGGGACAAACAAAATCAGAGTGCCACAACTCCTGTCCAGATGGCGTGCCCCTGTCACTCGGAGTTCTCTCAGTTCCTCCACTTCGTAATTCATTTTTGTGAAGTGAGATCAATTGGAATTTTCAGAAAAGGGGTTGTGTGCTTTAGCCCTCTTTTCTCCCCACATACTCTCTTGATCACCCCGTTGGTATTTGAAATGTTTTTTATCAACAAAATTGATTGTCTATAAGCATTGTTCCGGGTCATGTAAAGACTGACTTTTGTATTTAAGAGGTCAGAGCTCTCAGACAAAACAGACTATTGCAAAATAAAAAGAGCAACAAAGGGGCAGACAATTGAAAGACACTTCCTTTATATATCAATATGTTAAATAGAAAGATTTTATATGGAAGCAAATTTATATTACTTTTCCATTATATTAAGTTAGCATGAAAGTTTACCATTAAAATAAAGTGTTACCATTTGTATTACTTTGATTTGCTTATATATACCAGAAGTTTTATTAAATATTTTATTTATTTTTCTGTTTTGGTGAGTTTCATATCAAGTCTGAATATTATATTAGTTGGAAGAAGGCAGAATTGCATATTCATTTTTGCAAAAGAAAATACTCATGTACCAAGATTACCTACTTGAAAGAGATATTGGTACAGTCTTACATTCCCATGAAGTTCTCCTTTAAAAAATAGTGCTATGATATAAAAGATATATAAACTATATATCTTAGTCATAAGTCAACTTAAGAAAATATTTATTACCCCTTGAAAACCATCCTACTGCCTCATGCTAATTCAAAGATTAA
>VMDR010032279.1:0-11762 GCA_007922815.1 Macrotus californicus
GTCTGCTCACTTCTGTAATACTAATGGTATTAGTCTGCTCACTTCTATGATACTAATGGTATTAGTCTGCTCACTTCTGTAATACTGATGGTATTAGTCTGCTGGGGCTGCCATAACAAAATGCTGGTGATCGAAGTGCCAACAGGTTTGGTTTCTCCTGAGGCCTCTGTCCTTGGCTTGCAGATGTCTGCCTTCACACTGTCTCTCCTCTGAACTTGCACCTCTGGGGTCTCTGTGTGTACAAATCTCATGGTCTTGTTAAGGACAGCAGTCAGATTGCATGAAGGCTCACCCTAATAGCCTCATTTTAACCTACTTACCTCTTCAAGGCCCCGTCTCCACGTACAGCCATGTCCTGAGGAAGTTAGGCTTCAGCAGATTTGGGGAAACCACAATTCCACCTCCAACACTAATAGTAACAATAATATGTAAGATTTCTAGAGACTGTTGGAAATCTAAGCACATTCTAGTCTAGACCCTTTTTACTAAAAAGGAATGTAGATAGCACCCACTGACCCTCTCCATCCCAAACACTTTCCCATTTAACCCTCACAACAGCTGAGGAGAGGGGTGTTATTCATGTCAATGTTTCAAATAAAGAAAGCAAGATTCTGTAAGGGAAGGGTCCCCAATTTTAATAAACTACAGAGTGAGGATTTGAATTCAGGACTGTAATGTCAAAGCTCAGACACACTTCTGTGCACTGCCTCTCTATTCCTATTATATATGACTTTTCCCTCATTTCATCCATAAGTTGTGGGATGAATCCATAGATGTGGGCTATATAGCTCCTGAGAAACTTCAGTTCTCTAAGGAGCACATGTAAACATTTGGAATAAAATGTCCATATTTAGAATTATTATAGTTCTAAATATTATTTTCCACAGTACAAATGTAGGAAAAGGACTTCCTCCATGCAATTCAATTATTCACTGAACAGCTTGGTAAAGGGGTTGGGGGTGGTGGTCAGAGCCACAGCCATGATCCAGGGGAGCAAACTCGTCACAGCCCTGTCCTTTGCCCTTTGCACCAGTGAGTAACCGAGAGTAGACTACATGAGCTTCAGACTATGGGTTGATTCTATTCTCAAGAACAATTAATAACTAGTCAATTATCTTTAACTTAGTTCTCTGATCTGGTCACAGACTTTCTGTGGGTAGAAAAAATAGTACCTGTAGCCAAAATGAACCTGAATTTTTAGCATTTTCAGAATCAGCTGAGATTCCCGCCTGATGGTACAGGTAGCAATTTTAATTGATCATTTTAGTGGACACAGTGACTGCGTGGTCAGCTCCGGGACTAGTTTATTCTGTTCACAAGTGAATATGAGGAACTTAGATCCTTCCTCTTTTCTCTGTTCTCTCTTAAACTCTGACTCAGTCAGTGGAGCAATGATTCCTCTCACACACTCCTTTTTAGGGAAAGTAGAAACGAAGGGAAAAAACCTATAGTATGCACTGTTTTACTGAGTACTTTCTGTGTATAAGGCAGAGACTCTCAGCTTATCAGTGATAGAGCTGGTGTTTGAACTCAGTCCTGACACCAAAGTAGGCCCTTGCTTATACTCATGTGCTGTCCCAGTCTTGGTTCCCAAGCTCTTTCCCCATGGCTCCTTCCCTATGCTGCTTCCTCTGCCTAGAAACAGCGTTGGCAAGCTTTGATTTCCTCCAAGAACAATGCAAAACTCACTTCTTCCCATCAGAATTAAATAGCCCTCTTCTGGGGTTACCCTGGAACACTGACCTTCAAACTTTTATTGACCTTAACTCACAATAAGAAATACATTTTAGCACCGTCTCAGTAGCCCAGTTGGTTAGAGCATCATCCCCATTCACCAAAGTTGAGGGTGCCATCCCCGGTCAGGGCACGTACAGTAGTCAACCAGTGAACACATAGATAAATGGAACCACAAATAGACATTTCTCTCTCTCTCTTTCCATCTCTCTCTCTCCCTCTCTCTCTCTTTCCCCCTCTTCCTCTCTCTTTCTAAAATCAACAAATAAAAAAATAAAATAAAAAACCAACACAGGTTGACTATTATGTATAATGTATCCTTACTGTGTGTGGAAAACATAAAAAAGAATTAGTACATAAGTGACTGGGGTTGCTGCCTGATAGTTTCTGGTTTTGTTTGTTAGTTTTACAGAATGAGGAGCAGTTTTACAGAAAGAAGCAGCAGCTAATATTAGGATCATCTTTGTCCTGTCCATTTGGAGATAATACTGTCTATTCAGCTATAGAAGGGTAGAAAGCTTTTATTCAGAACAAGTAAGTATGCTAGAAATAAAATCTGTCTGGTTATATAGTATGCTACCAAATATTTATGATACTGAATGGAAAATCAATTCGTGAATTCCCTTGACCAGTTATATGTAGAATTCCCAATAAATATTCTTCTGTGGTTTTGAGAATTCAGTTATAAACATGGCAGCTGATGATAAAAGGCAGAACCACAGGTAGGACAGGACTCACACAAAGAGCTATGAAGTGTATGTTTTAAAATATTGGTTCCCTGCCATCACCTATTCATCATATCCTCCCAGCCAGACAGCACAGAGCTATGACTATCAAGTGCATTTATGAAGCAACATGGTGTAATCTAAATGGCAACCAAAATGTGACTTTTTGATTATTGGGTATAGACCTGTGCTGTCCAATGTAGTGGCCACTAGCCATGTGTCTATTGAAATACGAATCTTTTAAAGATTTTATTTATTTATTTTTAGAGAGAGAGGAAAGGAAGGAGAGAGAGGAAGAGAAACATCAATGTGTGGTTGCCTCTCACTCACCCTCTACGGGGGACCTGGCCTGCAACCCAGGCATGTGTCCTGACTGGGAATTGAACCAGCAACCCTCTGGTTTGCAGGTTGGCACTCAATCCACTGAGCCACACCAACCAGGGCAAAATATGAATTTAAATAAATAAAAATTAAACAACATTTAAAATTCAGTTGCATAGGCACACTAGCCACATTTTAAATGCTCAGTAAGCCACGTGTGGCTAATGGCTACTCTATTGGATGGCAGAAACATAGAGCATGTTTATCATCTCAGAAATTTCTGCTGTACAGTGCTGGTATAGACAAAGAGATATTCTGATTAGAATAAATAATGAATGAAAGAAAGAATGAACCAATGAACCAGCAGCATTGTTTTCACCCAACTACTTAATAGGAGAGGAATATGGTAGTCCACACATGGGAAGATACACCATGGTTAGTAATGAGAACATCTTACAGTTATATAGCAGTATACTTTTCAAGTTTTAAAACATTTTAATATATGTGACTTTATTCAATATTTTTTCATGAGCCTTTTATAGTAAAGTCAATGTCTTACTTTTACAGCTAAAGAAAGGTAGCCTCAAAAAGGCTAGTCTTGTAACCTTGTGGAGGTCTCTAGGCCTTCCTGAGGTGACATTTCTTCAGCTGTAAAATGAAGATTGTGACTAGATCCAGACTTAGAAGTCATTCCTGTATGAAGGATGAGAGCTCAGAGGGAGAGAGATGAGATTTGCTGACAGGATATAGACAGGGATGTGGTAACATTCCCGCTGGGGTTAATAGGGGAGATTTGGACAGAGAGAAAGGCAAGCTGGGGTGTGGTCTTCAGGGTCGGACTGCCCGATGGTGCATTTTAGACCAGAGAGGTGGCCTGGCTGGTGTGGTTCAGTGGATTGAGTGCCAGCCTGAGAACCAGAGAGGCCTCGGGTCCTTTCGGGAGATGCATATTCACTTGGATGAGTCAAGAAAAATGTGAAAACCAGTAGCTGCCTAGCCCAGGGAGAAAATTAGTGCAGATAGTGTCTTAGAGTAAAAAACCGGACAGGTATTCCACTGAGCTGCCATAGACTCCCTGGGTGCCATGTGGTCAGGGTTTGAGAGGTAGAACTTGGAGAGCCAGACACTGAAATGCCATAGCTTCCCCAGGCAGTACAAGAGGTCAGAGAACTTGAAGTGGATACAGACAACTGTTTTGCAGCAATCCTCTTCAGAAAAGACCAAATTCTATAGGACATAAAATATGCTACTTTTGCCCTGGCTGATGTGGCTGGGTGGATTGAGTGCCATCCTGTGAACCAAAAGGTCGCCAGTTCAATTCCCAGTCAGGGCACATGCCTGGGTTGCGGGCTGGGTCCCCATTTGGGGTACGTGAGAGGCAACCAATCACTATATCTCTACACACTGATCTCTCTCCTTCCCCTCCCCTCTCTCTAAAAGTAAATAAATTAAAAAAATATGCTACTCCTTTTAGTGGTAACAGCTGAATAATGCCTAAAAATAGTGGCTAATATGTCTTGAATTATTACTTTGTATGAGATATCACACATGCATTCTCATAACAACTTCGTAAGTTAAATAACTGTTCTCGACACCACTGTACAGGTAAGGAATCAGTACTGGACTGGAGCTGGTGCTTACTGTTTTGTGAGACATCAGGGTTGAATTTTCATGGCCCAGTTGACATACATGATTAGCTTAAAATCAGCCATGGTGAGAACATTTATAACATGGGGGCTTGTAAGTGCTACAGATTAGGGACTTTACCCCCGGAGGGCCAGTGTGTGCCACATTTAGCAGCACAGACTGAAGTGGCCTCACAGAGGCTTAGCAACTGGCCAAGGTGACACAGACGGTACCAAAGGGCAGATCCGAGGCCAGTCTCATGACTCTAATGCCTGCTGGGACTTCACTACGGACCTTCTTATACTGGGAAATAAGACTGTTCCCCTTACTTCATTACCAGAGAAAAACCATCTTGCTCGCCAAGGAGTTAGGGATCAGGGGCTTTTCTGAGCTTTTCTTGAAGGCCTGGAATTCAAGCATTTGCCATCTCTGTAACTCAAGATGGCTTTAAAGGAAAAAATCCATGACCCCAGTGCTCTGGCAACATGACACTTGTAGTTTATATAAGTGAATAAATGTGTATCTATTTCCTCATCTCCTCAGTGAATTTCATTAAGGAGAACAGTCAAGCTCTCATTCAAAGGATGGGAATGACTGTTGTCAAGCAAGTTGTAGATGAGCTCTTTGTGTGGAATGTTCTGAATTTTGAAGAAGTAAACGTCATTTGCTGTGAGAAGGTCGAGCAGGAGGCTGCAAGAGGGATCATTCACATGATTTTGAAGAAGGGTTCAGAAGCCTGTAACCTCTTTCTTAAATCCCTTGAAAAGTGGAACTATCCTCTGTTTCAGGACTTGAATGGACAAAGTAAGTATTGATTTGCTTGTATCTGCTCCACAAATAGACTAAACCATGATGAAGGTCCATAATGCCCAGGACAGAGCCTCTGCTCTCTTCCCTCTTCATACCACTGGGAGGTGGACCTTGTCCATGGTCAGGAAAGGCTCAGGCATTCTCAGAAGAAAACTCCCATTAGATGGCTTGATAGTGAAGCCAATAGGTAACTCCAGGGTCAGGGAATAGATGATTTAGATTAGCCTCGCGTCAGAATCAAGCTGGACAATGAAGGCCCCTAACATGCAGTAGTGGCTCTTTATATTCCTTAGTCTGATGAGGGGCCCGGCTGACGGCCTACTCCATGATCCCAGCATTGTGGTAAAGAGAGGCTGTCTAATGACAGAAGCATGATTCTGCTTTTTCATGAAATAGTCATTTAGTTGTTATTTCTTTAAATTGGTAAATTATTTCATGACAGATTTTAATCAAAGTTAAGGTCTGATCTGCTGAAAGTTACCCCTGACCGTCATTCTCAGCCATCTCCCCATTATTCTCATGCACTTTTCTTAACCAAAAGACAGGCTCCTCCCGTTTCCAACCAGCCACCACAGAATTGGGTGGTGGAAAGGAGAAAACAGAAGGCAAAGGTGAGGAAGGATAAAGGGTGACAGGGAAAAGCAGGAGTAAGTATTTGGAACCCCTTGTGTTAGCAAGAACTGGGGGAGGAAATTAAAATCACCAATGGGAGATTCTCAGCACCACTCCCCGTTCATTGTCCTGAACTCTAGGTTCTGGGGAGACACAGGATGGGGTCCTCTTTAACCTCACTTCTTCCCTAACAGGTCTTTTCCATCAGGTGTCAGAAGGAGACTTAGATGATTTGGCTCAGAATTTAAAAGATTTGTACCATTCCCCACCTTTTCTGAACTTCTATCCCCTGGGTGAAGATATTGACATTATTTTTAATTTAAAAAGAACCTTCACAGAACCTGTTCTGTGGAGGAAGGACCAACACCATCACCGTCTGGAGCAGCTGACCCTGTATGGTCTGCTGGACACTCTTCAGAGCCCCTGCATCATTGAAGGGGAATCAGGCAAAGGGAAGTCCACACTGCTACAGCGAATCGCCATGCTCTGGGCCTCTGGAGAGTGCAGGGCTCTTACCAAGTTCAAATTAGTCTTCTTTCTCCATCTGAGCAGGGCGCAGGGTGGACTCTTTGAAACCCTGTGTGATCAGCTGTTGGATATACCTGACACAATCAGAAAGCAGACTTTCCTGGCCATGCTGCTGAAGCTACGCCAGAGGGTTCTTTTTCTCCTTGATGGCTACAATGAATTCAAGGCCCAGAACTGCCCCGAAATCGAAGCCCTGATAAAGGAAAACCACCGCTTCAAGAATATGGTCATGGTCACCACCACCACCGAATGCCTGAGGCACATCAGGCAGTTTGGTGCTCTCATTGCCGAGGTGGGGGATATGACAGAGGCAAGTGCCCAGGCTCTCATCCGGGAGGTGCTGATAACAGATCTTGCAGAAGGCTTGGTGCTCCAAATTCAGAAATCCAGGTGCTTGAGGAATCTGATGAAGACCCCGCTCTTTGTGGTCATCACTTGTGTAATCCAGATGGGGGAAAGTGAGTTCCACTCTCACACACAAACAACACTGTTCTGTACCTTCTATGACCTGCTGATACATAAAAGCAGGCACAAACGCAAAGGGGTCACTGCAAATGACTTCACTCGGAGCCTGAACCACTGTGGAGACCTAGCTCTGGAGGGTGTGTTCAACCACAGGTTTGATTTTGAACCAAGGGACGTGTCCAGTGTGAATGAGGATGTCCTACTGACAACTGGACTCCTTTGTAAATACACAGCTCAACGGTTCAAGCCAATGTATAAATTCTTTCATAAATCATTCCAGGAGTACGTAGCAGGACGCAGACTCAGTAGCTTATTGGTGTCTCAGGAGCCAGAAGAGGTGACCAAGGGGAACAGTCATTTGCAGAAAATAGTTTTCATTTCAGACATTACATCCAAGTATAGTAACCTGCTCCTGTACACATGTGGCTCATCTGCTGAAGCCACTAGGACTGTTCTGAAACACCTGGCAGCTGTATACCAACACGGCAGCCTCCTTGGGCTTTCTGTCACCAAGAGGCCTCTCTGGAGGCAGAAATCTATGCAAAATGTGAAAAACACTACTGTGCAGGAAATTCAGAAAGCCATAAACATCAATTCCTTTACAGAGTGTGGAATCAATTTATTTCATGAGAGTATATCCAAATCAGACCTGAGTAAAGAATTTGAAGCTTTCTTTCATGGTAAAAGCTTATACATCAACTCAGATAACATTCCTGATTACTTATTTGACTTCTTTGAACACTTGCCTAATTGTGCAAGTGCTCTGGACTTCATTAAACTGGACTTCTATGGGGGAGCCACGACTTCGTGGGACAAGACCACAGAGGACACGAGCAGGACCCACAAGGAAGAGTCCTCCGGAACCTACATTCCTAGGAGGGCTGTGTCTTTGTTCTTCAACTGGAAGCAGGAATTCAAGACTCTAGAGGTCACTCTCCGGGATTTCAGCAAGTTAAATCAGCAAGATATCAAGTATCTGGGAAAGATATTCAGCTCTGCTACAAGCCTCATACTGTCCATTAAGAGATGTGTGGGCCTGGCTGGAAGACTCAGTTTGGTCCTCAGCACCTGTAAGAACATTCATTCCCTCATAGTGGAAGCCAGTCCCCTTACCCTAGAAGACGAGCAGCACATCGCTTCAGTGACCAACCTGAAAACCTTGAGTATTCACAACCTACAGACACAACGGCTGCCAGGTAGTGTAAACATCAGCAGTTGGAGCTATAATTGAATCTGGCTAAGTACCGTGGAATATTAGAGATCACATAGATTTGCTTTAAATTTCCTAACAGTTTCTACCAGGTGTCAGGACTTGGGAGGGAGGTGGGAGGGATGGAGGGGGATCCATGTGGGGGGAAGGCTGTCAGATTGGGAGGCCATAGGGAAGATTTCCAGAGCTGAAGCTATTTAGTTTGATTGAATAGCTGTATCATTTATATAGCAAAGTATGTGTTTGCATGTGTGTATATGTGTTTCATGTCCTCACAACTATAAACCTACTTTCAACCCACCCTGTATAGTGGTTGGGCTCACCTTCAGCGAACTCTCCCCTCCTTCAGCATCTCCATCTCCACCCAGCATCCTCTGCTTCTCTGTCAGTGGCTCCCCTTCCCCCCTACAAGTCTGGGAGGAAATCCAGTCTGTAAACTGATCACCTGCAGGAGCTAGTGGCTAATTGTGTTATTAGATCCTTATCTAGGAAATTGCACAACAAATTTAGCCGAATCCCCACCCCAAGTATTGTTCATTTTGAAAAAGGACTTTGGGAACAGATTCTGTTTAACATGAGTGTCAGACTTCAGGCCCACACATGCAGGAGCAGTTATTTTGGGCAAAGGGGAGTTTCCCCAAATTCAAAATAACACTAATGATGAGTGTCTCCTCTATATGCATGGACCAGCTGTGATCCCAGGAGCAGGGGCTGCTGTGTGGTGTGAACTTATGGCCGGCAGGAGCCTCACCCTACTTGACTGTAATCTAAGATTAGTTTTCATTCACAAGTGATTTCCCGTTGTGCTCTGCCATCCTTGTTACCTGCAGAAGAAATTTTCTGTGACTTAAGAATCTAGAATCTTTTGCACAGATAATTTTTGCAATCCCCTACTCAGTGCAGGAATCTCTTCTATGAGATTCTAGAGAGTCACCCAGACGTTACTAGACTACCTTCTCCGTCAGGAAGCTCCCTGCCTCCTCTTGATGGCTTATTCCTTCGTAATGATCATGCATACTGGTCACTTACGTGCTGAATCAACCTGCACAGTGTTTAGAATTTTCCTTTTAATGTTTGCCAATATTTTGTTCCTAATTTAAAAAAAATTAATTTAATTTTTGAGTAATATATTCACATGGTCCAAATTATAAAACAACTTACAGTGAAAAGTATCCTTCTCCTCCCATCTGCTGCCCCTGACCTTCTTCCTGAAGGGGCTGTTGCCCACATTTTGAAATTAGGAGGGTATCTTGTGAAAATACAAGTTTTCACTTCTCTTGAAAATTGTCAATTTGACAACTGAGGGCCCATGTCCTCACTTGGTAACTGTTTGTTAGAGTCTGGTGATCTGCTCTTTGGATGGGACACAAAATCCCCAGTTAGGCACAGAGCCCACCCGTTGTACTTCTTATAACAACATTATCTCCCTGGCCCTTTTTGACATTTGAATTTATAATCAGTGCTTATTCTTTCTTAGGGCTAAAATCCACTTCCCTGTCATTTATATCCAAGGTCAGTTTTACTTTTGCCCTCCAGCTCTTCAGAATCCTCCTAGTTCATCTTTTTTTAATTTCTGAATAGTATTCCATTGTATGGATGTACCACAGTTTATCCAATCACCATGTAGGTTATTTCTAGTTTGGGCAATTATGAATGGAGCTACTATAAACATTCTTATGCAGGTTTTTGTGTGAAAATAAGCTTTGAGTTAACTTGGGTTTGCTAAGCTATATGACAAATATTGTTTAACTTTTAGAGAAACTTCCCAACTGTTTTCCAGCTTGTACCATTTTAAAATTTCCAATAGCAATATACGAGAGCTTTAGTTGCTCTGCATTCTCATTAGCACTTGGTATTCTCTATTTTTTTCTATTTTTGTCATTCTACAATAAGGACAAAACAGACAATGTTAATGCTGATGAGGATGTGGAGCAATCAGAATTCTGTATGTAGTGATATCCCATCATAGCTGGCTGATAAAGTTGAAAACTTTGTGTGTGATAGTTTGCCAACTACATATCCTATTTGGTGAAGTGCCTGTTCAAGTTTCCACCCATCTTTTAGTTAGGTTATCTGTTTTCTTAATGTTGAGTTTCGAGTGTTTTTTATATATTCTGGATACAGGTCCTTTGTCACTCACATCACAAATGATTTGAAAATACTTCCAATTTTTAGCTAGTCTCTTCATTCTCTTAAGTGTTTTTCACAGAACAAAAGTTTTAAATTTTGTTTCAGTCCACTCTTTCTTTTGCTAATTAGGTTTTTGGTGTCATGCCTAACCTTAGGTCATGAAGATCATATCCTATCTTTTCATTTTAAAGTTTTATGCTTTACATTTAGACCTATGATCCATTTTGAGTTAACATTTGTATAAGATGTGAAGTTTATATCAAGGTTTATTTTTCTTGCATATGGATATCCAGTTTTCTATTTATTGAAATGGCTATTCTTGTGTGTTAGAATTTGCCTTTTATACCTTTGTCCAAAAGCACTTGGCTATAATTGCGCAGGTGTATTTCTGGACTCTATTCTCTATTGACCTATCATTTGCCAATACCCCATCTATCCCTTGCCAATACCACATTGTCTTAGTAGCTGTATTATTTTAATACAGCTTTAATATAGTTTAATATGTAGTAGCTGTAGCTTTATAATTAAGTTGTAAAATTAGGTGGTGTTATTTCTCCAACTTTATTCTTCTTTTTCAAAATTATTTTTTTTATACCATAGTTCTTTTGCCTTTCCATATAAATTTTAGAATCACATTGTTTATATCATCAAAAACTCTTCCTGGGATCTTGGTTGGAATTGCATTAAATTTATAGACCTAGTTAGGGAGAATTGACATCTATATTATGTTGAATCTTTCAATCCATATGCATGGTTTCTCTTTCCATTTATTTAGATGTTCATTGATTTATTTTATCATCATTGTGTAGTTTTCATCATGTCGATCCTGTATATTTTTTATTAGGTTTATACTTAACTTTTCATTTGTTTGGAGTTCTTGTAAATGGTATTTTAAAAAAAATTGGTAGCCAACTATTCTACTATATAGAAATACAATTGATTTTTGTGTGTTGATCTTGTAGGCTACACCTTTGCTAAAACCACTTGTTCTAGGAGGTTTTTTTTTTGTAGATTTTTTTATCGTAGACAATCATGTTTCCTCCAAAAGGAACAGTTTTGTTTCTTCCTTTACAGTTTGTGTTTCTTTTCCTTCATCTCCTTTCCTATTGCACTGATACAACTTGCAGTGCAATGCTGACTATGAGACGTGAGAGTGAACATCCAGCCTTGCTCCTGATGTCAGGGAGAAAGCATTCGGACTTGCCCATTAGTACGTTACCTGTAGTTTTCTGTAGATGCCTTTTATCAAATTGAGGAAGTTTCCCTCTATTCCTAGGGTTCTGAGAATTTTTATCATGAATAGGTGTTCCATTGTGTCCAATTTTTTTCATCAATTGATACGATCATGTAGTTTTTCTTCTTTAGGCTGTTAATATAGTGAATTACATGGACTGATTTCCAAATATTGAAATAGCCCTATGTTCTCGGTATGAAGGCAATTTAGTGGCAGTACAATATTCTTTTTATATATAGCTGGATTCCTTGGTAATATTTTATTCAAGATTTTTGTTTCTATACTCATGAGTGATACCCTGTATTGATCTGAAATTTTCTTTTGTTTTATTATCTTGGTCTGGGTTTCATATTGGTTAATGGAGCAT
>VMDR010032280.1:0-11761 GCA_007922815.1 Macrotus californicus
CTTCAGAGAAGGCAAATAATCAGACATTTTGGTGATTATTAGACAATCTCTGAACTGTAATCCCAGGAGACCCAAAACATCACTGTGGTCCACCAATCAGAGCAGAAGCATATGGAGGGGAGACCATCAATGGAGTTTTAGCTCAGATTCACTTTACAGCAAGTCCAGTGTGTCCCTGACCCCATTCTGTGCCTATTTCCTGAGTTCTGGGATGTACAGTTACAATATACACACTCAGCAACTGACAGAATCCCCACATTGGTTCTCTGAGCTGTAGAGTGAAGGTTACTGTGTTGGGAAAGGCCAAGTGGAAGCCACTGGAACTGCCCTGACCTACAAAAACAGTAAAACAAAAGCAATACCATTATGTGGGAGAGACTGCACTGATTAGCGCCATCACCACTGACTTGAAGATGCCAGAGTGGCAATTCCCACCACCTCCTCATTCAAACTCATCCATCTGACCTGTGAGAAAACACACAGGCCTTGGGTTCAGGGCTTTTTTCTTCTTTCTCTGTAACATGGAGCTAGTTATACCATCTCACATGGTTGTTAGAAAAATTAAAATGTTACAGAGTCGTCATTCAATTAATGTTAATCAACTTCCTCCTTGAAGATGCTGGTGGGTGACTGATTTTACATTCTCTGTTTCCTCTACTCTTTTTTTCCCTACGGTGCTGTTGTTCATTTATTCATCATCTCATCCAACATGTCTAACCTCTATATGTCAGACACCATGAAAGGCACCCAGAAAGCAATGAATGGCAAATCATATTTAGTATCTATAATCTTACAGTGTACAACTAGCAAGGAAAGAGACCAGGAGAGTCCAGGCAGATGAAACACGCAGATGTCTACAGAATAGAGATGACCTGGGGTGTTCAGGACCAAAGGGAAAATCACTGTGACTGAATTATAGTGAATGATGGAGAGAGACGGCCATGTTCACCCTACAGAAGTTGGTGGGAGCCAGTTCAGCCCCATCTTTCAAGCTTTTCTTAGGATTCTGATTTATTTTTCTTGAGCAAAATAAAACACCATGGAAACGAATGAAGTAAGCATTTTACTCATCACCTCAATAAGAGGAAAATGAGTTATTTTATGAGTGAAGGGTAAACTGATTAGATATTATTTGACACTTCTGTTTTCAGAATAAGAAGTCAAAGTGTGGATCAGCTAAATACTATTTCCCCAAATTACATATACCTGCCTCGTATGATTATCACCTGAACCAGTAGTCCTGAGGGTAACGGTAAAAGAGAAAAGTTCAAGTATGTCACCTTGTTATTTTCAAGTCTCCCTGCTCCCTGTGTTGTCATCCAGGACAAAACATAATCAGGCAAGTCACTCAGAGTTTTGTCTGACCCAGAAAATCATGTAACTGATACACTGAGAGATTAGTAAAATCATAGGATGGCAGCTTCATTTATTTATTTTGGTGAGAAAACAAGGTTCCCCTATTTTGAAAAGGTTCTGTACTCACTGTCTAAGTCTTCCAGGCAGATATGCATGATTGAAAGTCTGTGTAACCAAATGAAGAGTTAAAAATAAAGGCAGATCTATAAGTATATGCATTTGTTCAATAAAAAACAAATATACACTAAACAAGGTAAATTGTAGAGAACCAAGGACTTATAGCTTGAAGATTTAATTTCCAACTTTGCCACTTTCTATTTATGCAACTATAAAACCTCCTGGCTTTTCATTTTATCAAGTCTCTTCTGAAAAGTACTTTTAATCATATTTAAGTTATTATATATTTATGGAAACTTTTCACTGGAAAGTTCCTAATAGAGCATAAAGCCATGCAGTCTCAAACCCTTCCGTGTAAGGATGAAGAACATGAGGTCACAAAGCATGCATGGATTTGTCTACACTACACCCACAACTGTGGGCTTTGACTTTCATCTTGTTTCCAACATATCACACACTTACTAAATAAAAATCAGACAATGTACAGGTCTGGAGGCTTTACTAATATCATTTCATTCTCAAAATAATCCAAAGATCCTTCTACTGTAAATAAAGAAATGGAGGATTATAAAGTTAAGGAAAGTGCCCCAAATTATATAGCTAGTAAATGCAGTTGTAATCTGAACCCAGGTCTTTATTTTCTCTGGCTTCTCCCTTCAGTTCCGAAGCACCAGGCTGCCCATTCTGCTCCTGGTTCCTCCTCACCTCTGCCTGCATTCCTCGGCCTCCCTGCGCACCGAGGGAAGTGTTTCTGGAAGAACACTGCAGCTGCTCCTGTCCCCTGCACTACTCTCAGGAAGGCCTAGGGCTTGATACATCTGGAATATGCTCCAATTAAAGTCACAGGTTTGTGCTAGTCAGTTCCATGGTCTCATTAAAACACAGAAAAATCTCTGGAAAACAAACAGGTAGGTGTTTTGTTCAGGTATGCATTCTGGAATTTCGTGGATAATTTAGGAGGGCAGAGGGCAATGACAAAAGTTACTTAGCATCTGGCTAGGACTTGTCGGTACTTTCGTGTGTGTTAAACTCCCACGCGCCCCCACATCGTGTGTACCATCTGAAGGCTGCTGAGAGCACGGATGAGTCCGAAATGGCAAAAGGCTAGTAGTGTCTGAAACAGCTTCACCTACCATCCTACTAATATACCATGAAGACACATAAGGAAAGCGAAATTCGCATGAGTGAAACTAAAATCACAAAGATCACCCGTTGCCAAACACTGTTTCACTCATGGTAACAATAGGACAGGGTTGAGGAAAAAAGAAATAGTGATCTAAACATACATTTGGTTCCAGAAATAAAACAACTCTCACTAGCTGAAAGGTGGTAAAAACATTTTCTTAAGTCAGGCTTTCCTGAATGGAAATTTCCATGCAGTAGCTCTACTGGGAAGAGTCTCCAGGAGCAACCCCTGCAAAGCAAAAAGGTTTAGATGGGGAATTTACTCGTGGTTTAGCTATCAGCTCTGGGACCTGAATGGCTCCACAGAGATGGTCCCAACTGGGAGCAGGGCTTTTGTGCACCCACACTAATCAGTCACTATATCCTGGCTGCCCCAGGAAGTATACTTGACCTTTAAAGGTTGAGCTCCACTCAGTGATGGCTAATTCATGGCTAGGGACCTGGAGTCATCAGCAGTCAGTACTCCCAACAGCTGGGGGAATAGGTGCCTCTGTTGTGAAGGGGACATCTGGGATGTGCCCGCAGCTTTCATTGCTGAAATACCTCCTCTTCTCATTTCTCACCAAGAGCTCCCTGCCTCAGGCTGTACCAAACAGAAAACATTTGGGACTGGATATTATTTTTGAGGCCTTTACCCCCTCTATGTACATGTATTTGGAGATGACAACTTTTTGAAAATAACAAATGATAGGACACTTTCAGAGAAATGAAAGTAGTGTTAAATCTTTGGAGGCAAAATCTTCAGCAATAAAATATTTTCTGATTACGTGGAATGTGGAAGATTCCTAGAAACAACGCATAATGATGTGGATATTTTTAAATGTACCCACTAGCTTAGAGATTAGACAACATCAAGATTGGAGACAATTTGTCAAGTGTCCAGAGCCTTACTAGAAAACTTATGCTAAACAGTGGTAGCTGGACTAGCAACTACGCACAATAATACTCCCAAGATCAGAAAACGAAATAACCAGAGGCCTAGTCGAAAGCAGAGAAGCCACAGCCAATACATCCATCTGCACGCTGGAAACTCTATGTCTAGAAAGATGTACCCTCATGTTATACGAAATATGAGTTATGCAGAAAAAGACCCTGAAACATGAAACTGGGAACTCTGTCCTGGACAGTAGAGTAATATCTGAGTATTATCACCTGCAGTATGGGAAGAAACTTTGTAAAGAAAATGGAAATCCACTATAAAAGGAGTAAGTAGGTAAACAGGTAAAATAAAGACATTGGGAACCACAAATAGTATAAAAAAGAAACAATATTTTTAATTAAAAATTTTATTTGCTTTTTTTAAAAGATTTTATTTAATTATTTTTAGAGAGAAGAAGGGAAGGAGAAAGAGGGAGATAAGCATCAGTGTGTGGTTGCCTCTCACACGCCCCCTACTGGGGACCTGGCCTGCAACCCAGGCATGTGCCCTGACTGGGAATCAAACTGGCAAAACTTTGGTTCACAGGCCCACGCTCAACCCACTGAGCTACACCAGCCAGGGCTAAAAAAGAAACAATATTTTAAAATATAGTCCAAATTTTATAAATAGTAGCAATATGGCATACATGATTGGACGATAAAAGAGTGTGGCTGAGGTAAGGAATGTGCCCATAAAACTAAGCTTACAGAAAAAGAACTAATATATACACTGGATGGAGCACTGGAGTCCTCAAAGAAGCAAGTACACACGAGAAACAAAGCCATGTACGTGTAAGTCAAATCCGAAGATTTCTTCAAACTGCAGAACTCACGGTGTGGTTCTGAGATCCAGGGGAGCCAATGGTGTCACATTTCCTTCACCCAAAAGCAAACCCAAGAGTAGTTGCATCTCATTTCCCCTTCCCCTGACCCTAGACACCACCAATCTGCTTCCCTTTCTATGGCCTTACTTATTATGGATATTTCATGTAAATAGAATCACACAATGTGTGTGACCTTTTGTGTCTGGCTTCTGTCACTTAGCATAATGTTAAGTTTCTTCCATGCTGTAGCATCTGTCCGCACTGTATTCCTTGCTTTGGCTGAATAATATCCTGTTGTATGTATATACTATGTTTAATCATTCATCAACTGATGGATATTTGGGTTGTTTTGACCTTTTGATTATTGTGATGCTATAACCATACATGCAAAAGTATTTGTTTAAATGCCTGATCTGTTTTCAATTTGGGGGCGGGCGTACATACCAAGAGTGGACTTGATGCATCATGTGGTGATTCTGTTGAATTTCTGAGGGACCTCCAACTGGACTGCCTCCATTTTTGTGATAGACAATTACAAGGAAATCAGGAAGATTCAGAGCAGAAGTTACTTATCTATAGACTCAGGGGAGAGTTACAAGAAATAGTGATACCCAAACTGGGATACTAAGGATGAGGAAAAGTTAGCCAGAGGAAATTATGGGAAGATGAGTGACAAAAAGTATTTCAGTAAGTATGAATTATTTCAAAAGCCTCGCTTATCTTTTCAAAAAAAGATAAGCTAGACCCTGCGTTGAGCTGTCAGAACTGTGTAAGCTACGAAAGATCGCCTTTTCCAGAAGAGATTTTTGCTAACCTGCAGACGACCCAGATGCCTTGTATAGAGTGCTGAATAGACCCTCCTGATAAATCTTCCAGGTAAGCTGGTCTTCAGACTCTAGTGGTGAAGGGAGAGTGGTTGATTGCTTGCTTGTTTTCTGTTGCTATGAATCTATTGTTGATGAATACTTGTGGAAAATACAATCAAAATGGCCAGCAGTGTCCAATTGCTAAAATAAGATTCTTAATGTAAACCCTCACTTTCTGTATCTTATTGTGGATAAGTAACAAATTCACCCACCCTTTGAGTAGCACTGTTTTAGGCGGTAACTTGGATTGCTTGTCTGCCACCATCTGAGCATCTACCTGGACCAGTCCCATCACACCCTGCCCACCACCCCCCTATGTTAGCACCACTAATCTAAGCTGCCCTAGTTATCAACCTTCATCCAGATCATCAGCCTTACAAGGCTGCATATATGCTAGTTGCTGACCGCTTCTCCCATCCCTTTCCACTTTACCCAACCTCTCCAGTGTGCTTTCCGAAACTCGGGGTGTAAAAGAACAGTAGGACCCACGATGGTTTGTGGCGCACACAGGGTTCCCATTCCATCTCTTCCTTAGAAATAAATGCCGATTTTGCTTAGGACAGCGATGAATCATTTCTAGTCTAAATCAGTCATGCCATTCACCTTCACCTTTGACAGATAAGGGATTTCATGGCATTTTTTTTTTTCAGTAAGCTGTGATCATCTGACACAATTCTAACCTTTGATTCAGTAAGGGAAGGCTTCTAAGAGACTTTTGGGGAATTCATTTCACTGATGAACAGCAAGAACATTTGGGAAAGGCCACCCCACATCCACCCCCAGCTTCCTAAATTTGAATGTTCTTTTAATGTTGAAACATGCAGTAAAAAGCCTAAAAACCACAGTCAACCTACCTAGGATGGCAGAGAAAGCCAGAAAATATTCTGGGTCACAGTGATACTGGCAGATGACTGAACCGGTGTCAGTAGCTAACATCAGGTTTTGCTACGTGGAGAAAACCCTGATACAACCCCCAGTCTCCACTCTGAACTTTTTCTAATATAGAGTCTGGATGCTGCTCTCCTTTCCTGGAGTTCTCCCAAATAAAAATAATTTCCCCCTCCACATCACATGTGTCTTGGAGCGTAAGCATGCAGTAGATATTCCTAGTAGTACTTTTTGATCAGAGGTTAGCAAATGATACAAAAAGCAAACATTTTCAGCTTTGCCACCGATAAGGCCTGTTGCAGCTATTCACCTCTGCCGTGGTGGCTCCAAAACAGCCACTGATGGTGCATCGATGAAGGCGCCTGACTGTGTTCCAATAAACCATGATTTCAAAACAGCTGGTGAGCAGGATTTGGCCCACAGGCCATAGTTTTCAAAGGTCATTCTGTTCTGGACAATTGTTCTCCCTTGTTCCTTCAAATCTTCCTATCTTCTGAAACACGAGTAAGTCTGAGAGCCGGCCTGCCATTATCTGCCCTCTCTGATCACTCCCCTTCCTTCCTTGCATGGCTTTCCTCACCATCAACTGCTCCTTCTGCCATTTTTTGGATCGCTGCAGAAGTCTTAGCTTTTATCCTTGATCTCCTCAAAAGAAGTGTTTTTCTTTAGAAATTCCTACATAAGTCACACTAATAGTCCAAACCTACAATGGATATAGTTACCAATGCCAGAAGCACCTCTTTCAAGCCTTGCAATCTAGACTTCTAATTTCAGACCCCTATTTCTGGTCTTGCCAGCTCAGTTCCTCTAGTCCCCTATTCCAGTAAGTCTTTATCTCCTTTGGAACTGTTCACACCCTGCCATGTCCTCACTTACCCAGTGCAGAGTCCATGACCCAGAACTATAACCAGTACCTGGCACATACTCTTAATTCCCCTTCCCTTGTTTCCATTATGACATACTCCTCAGACAATAGCCAAGCATGAATAAAAATCAAATGGCTAACATAATGGTTAATTTTATGTTATTAATTGCCCTGGCTAAGGGAAGCCAAGATATCTAGTAAAACTTTATTTCTGGATGTGTTTGTGAGGGTGTCTCCAAAAGGGATTAGCATTTCAATTAGTAGACTGAATAACAAAGTCCCCCCACCCCCACTATTGCTGGTGGCCATCCTCCAATCCCTTGGGAGCCTGAATAGAACAAAAAGGCAGAGGAAGGGCAAATTCACTGGGCTTCTGGGGGGAAACATCCATCTTTTCCTGCCCCTAGCATTGACACTCCTGGTTCTCGGGCTTTGGGATGCAGACTCTGACTCACACCATTATAACCCCTAGATTCTCAGGCCTTCAGACTAGAACTAGAATTCTATCACCTGCTTTCCTTCCTTATTCTCTAACTTGCAGATGGCAGATCATGGGACTTCTTGGCCTCTATAATCATGTGAACAAATTCTTATTTAAAAAAAATCTCTCTCTCTTTCTCTCTTTATAGATAGATAGATAGATAGATAGATAGATAGAGATAGATATATCCTATATAGATATAACCTATGTCCATATCCATATTTATATCTGATAGGATATATATATGTCCTACTGGATCTATTTCTCTGAAGAACCCTGATGAATATAACTGCCTAGGATGGATACTGAAGGAGCTGAAAGTGGTCGCAGAAAATCCCCAAATAGCGCTGATGGATAGTTCTTTTTTTTTACTTGTGTAGTCACAGATCTAAAACTAGCACTACCCCCAAATCCTACCATGTTTCCTGAGTAAACTCACTTTTTCCCTTTCTCCAAGGTAACTACAGTGTATCATCTGCTTGCCCCTGGCATGGACCTGGCATCACTCTTTCATTAGAAGTCAAATTATTTATTGACTTAAAAAGCCACACTCGTAACATAGAGGGGTTGTTCCCACTGCTCACCCCCAAACCTGCGGCTCTTCCCCATCTTTACCCTGACAGTGTGCCTCTTCCTTACTCACCGAGGGCAGTTCCTCGTGGTGGTCAGGAACACGGCCTCCACAGTAGGGCCTGTCGGCTTTAAACCCAGCTCCCCCACCCAATGGCTGCATGAGTAACGAGAAGGTACTTAACTTTTCTGCACCTCTATTTTGCCCTCATTTTGTTCAAAACAGTGATAGAATCTATCTCTCAAAGTATTTCTGGAGATTGAATGAACATTACTCAAGTCCTTAGAACAATCCCTACTGCATGGTAAGTGCTTAGTAAACATTCGATATATTTCTAATTCACTATTAAGATGAAAGAGATGCATTTACTCTTAAATAGAGCGAACTTCTCTTGTGTTCCAGATCTATTTCTAGCTAGTCCACTCAGGGAGATCACAATGAAAGCTGAAATGCATACAGGCTATGGCAATAGCTATATAAAAGATGCTTTATACATACATACACACAGATTGTGATGCAATTGGAATAAATGGATATAATTTCTGTTATGATGTTAGATTTCCAAATAAACACCTTCCTTTCTTCATATCTTGTGTGCTTTTTTATGTTATTTTAGATTGGTTTAAAAATTATGTCATTTCTTGCTCTAATATTTTCTATTCTCCTAGTATCTGATTCTCCCAGTATCTGATCTTAAATGATGAATTTTAAGATGAGTAATACTGAAACAAGTATGGGTCCAGCCCTGGCTGGTGTGGCTCAGTGGATTGAGTGCCAGCCTCCAAACCAAAGAGTTGCTGGTTCGATTCCCAGTCAGAGCACATGCCTGCGTTGTAGGCCAGGTCCCCAACAGGGCGAATGAGAGGCAACCATACATTGATGTTTCTCTCCCTTGCTTTCTCTGTTCCTTCCCCTCTCTCTAAAAATAAATAAATAAAATCTATAAAGAATTTAAAAAAAGAAAAATATCAATCTTTATTAAAAAAAAACATATGGGTCCAAATTTTGTTGGGCCCGAAATGTGTATGTGTAAAATGTATATGCACAATGTTCAACATAAAATGAGTTCTAAGGCCCATGCAAGTGAGAGGCCCATGGGCTTACCCTACATTGGCCTCTCTTTGAATATCCTCCAAAGCCCTAAACTGAGGGTGTCATGATCTTCCACACACTGAGAAAGGAACACAACTCGCTCATGGCTGCATAAATGATGAGTGACCCAGCGGGGCTCTGTCCCCGACCTCCTGGCTCTAAGACCAGTGCTCTCTGCCTCCATACTCCAGCTTCCTCTATCCTTATAGGCAGGCGGAAGGTTGGGGTCCCAAAGTTGACTTCTTTCTTTCAGTTGCCTCTTTCTCAATATTTACACACATCAGCAGTGTGATTTTCTAGTAGCTGCTGCCACTAAAAGTCACATGGGAAGGCTCTCATCCTCACTGAGTTAAGAATTCCCTGGGAATTAATAAGAATTACCACGCCAAGCATTGAAACGCACAACTCAAGTGAGGGGGTAATGATTCCCAGGAAGGGCAACCATGCAATCCTCAAAGCCGTAACAGCAGGTGCCTTCAGATCCCCTAGATCCATCTGTGTCCGACCACCCCACTCCTGCAAGGAAGGGTAATCAGTAGTCCTAAGAATGTATCTTAGAAGCAAGCATGGGGCACATTAACACATGCTGACACGTGTTTCCACGTCACTGGCAGCACAGGGAAGACTCCTGCTGCAGAGCAGGGAGTAAAGAGCAATGGAACTTAAGATTCCTGAATCAAGTGGTGGTAAGAAGTTGGGGGAGACTGGAAGAGAATGTTTCTAAAAATAAGTCCAGGGTTACAAAAAAACAAGACCAGGCCTCTAGTGGATGGATGCCAAGGATGGAATCACAACAATGCTGTCTGGTTTAGAGAGGAAGGAACCATAGACACTGTTGGGATGTCCTTCAGGAGAGCCTGTGACTGAGAACATCTAATGGGTGGGCACATTGTACCAATCTGTGACACTTCTCTCCCAAACAGACAGACCCTCTATGTTCCTCTAACCCATCTGTGACTACCATGGCATCATCAAACATTCATTCATCATAATCCACAGGATCATAGTAAATACAAGGTTGAATAAAACAGTATGCATTCTCAAGCTGCTAACTATCCAATAGGAGAAATCCAAAAGAGCAGGATGGCTGATTTCAGAGACCATTTTGTTTCAGAACCCTGAAGTCATTAATGATTTGCACTGCTCTTTGTTATTCTTTTATGTAAATGTAAATCCCTTAAGAGAAGAACAATATCTACTCCTTAATGTGTACCCAAATATAATTTTATGGAAGTAGCTCTTATGGGATTCAGAGTGATTCAAACCCTCTTTAATCCACTCATTGGCTGTGGGCTATAAGTTACTTAATTTCTCTGCTCCTTTGTTTTCTCACCTATAAATTTAAACTAAAGGTGTGAGGCTGAAGGAGCGATCCCGTATGACAAGCATCAGGTACAACTTGCTGCAGAGAAGGTTTCTCAGAAATAATGATGCCCTTCCTCCTGTCTCACTTGAGGCCCCAACCCATCCTTTACCACACTGCCTCTCTCTCCTTCCATTTTCTTCAGGCTTCTCAGATATATTTGCCTTTCTCAAGTGATGAAATGATGCCTTTCATAAAAACGATGAAAAAGTTTGTTGCAGCTCATTTATTCAAACACTTCTAATTTTAAAAAAGCTCCAACTATTTAAATACTTCATTAACTCAATAATGCTCTGTTCAGAGGGCACAGATTTTAAAAACATATAGTGGCTGCATTTGAACCAGCAAATGTTACTGTGCACCTACTATGTGCAAGGTGGTATACTAAACTGGGGAGATCACTATCACCCTTAAATATAATATCTGCTTTCAAAAAATGTATAATCGATAAAGGGAAGCTTTATACTATAAATGTAAAAAGGGACCAAAAACAAGGACAGGCTGAAGGGGCAGGGAGTAGTCAGTGTGGTGCTGAGTCACACTGCAGCCTGAGGCAAAAGAAAAAGACCCGTAAACAGAATCTGTCTTCATTTAAAATTTGATATTTTTATCACTGATTTTTTTGTATCAGTTTGACTTTTTTTAAATATTGCACTAAAATATTATTTATCTTGGTTACTGAGTTCTTTGTCCTTCTTACATTTTTTGCACATCTGAGTAAGGCTATTTTGGACTTAATTGTGCCCCCATCAAAATTTACAAATTGTAGTCCTAACATCCAATGTGACTGTGTTTGGAGAAAGGGCCTTTGAGGGGGCAACTAAGGTTAAATGAGGTCATAGGATGGGTCTTCAACCAAGAGGCCTAGTGTCCTTATAAGAAGATGATGAGACACCAGGAAAAAGGCCAGGTGAGGACATAGTGAGGAGGTGGTCCTCTGCAAGCCAAGAAGAAAGGCCTCAGGAGAAATTAACTCTGCTGACGCCTTGACCTTGGACTTCCAGCCTCCGGAACTACGACCAATGAGTTTCTGGTGTTTAAGCCCCCCAGTCTGTGGTATTTGTTACAGCAGCCTAGCAAACTACCACAGAGGGTAAGAAGAGATTTCAGAAAAGAAGACTCATTAAAGTTTAGTTTTAAAGTTAAGAAGAATCTGGATAGTGAACAAATGAAAGATCATTCTGGGAATTTTAAGCCTGGAATAGAAGTTGGGGAAGAGAGCATTGAGCAGAGGC
>VMDR010032281.1:0-11760 GCA_007922815.1 Macrotus californicus
GTGAGTTAAAGGAGTTCATCATCACCAAGCCCTTATTTTATGAAATGTTAAAGGGATTTATCTAAGAAAAAGAAGATCAAAACTATGAACAATAAAATGACAACAAACTCACAACTATCAACACCCTAACCTAAAAAAACAAAAACAAAAATGAACTAAGCAAACAACTAGAACATGAACAAATTTACAGAAATAGAGATCACATGGAGGGTTATCAGCAGGGAGGGAGAAGGGGAACAATGGGGGAAAATGTACAAGAAATAAGAAGCATAAATGGAAGGTACAAAATAGACAGGGGGAGGTTAAGAATAGTATGGAAAATGGAGAAGCCAAAGTACTTATATGTATGACACATGGACACGAACCAAAGTGGGGAAATGATGATGGGAGGGGGTGACAGGGTGGAGGGGAATTAAGGGGATAAAAGAATGGAACAACTTTAATAGCATAATCAGTAAAATATATTATAAATAAATGAATATGCCCTCATGATAGTCCATGCCCATGAGGCAATATTGAAAGAAAGAGGGCTCTTAACCTCAGAGAATAAGGACATGAAACATACAAAAGAGATTTACAATTGCCAGAAGCAGTGAATCTAGTGAACCACATTTCCATAGTGCATTGCCCAGGACACCACAAGAACAGTTACCAAACAAGCCAGGGAAACCAAACTGTCAATAGAGCAGCAAGACAAGCCTCCTGATAGCTAGCTGCCACCTCTCGGGGCTTTGATTCCCCACCTGGACTTGTAAGAATTTAAACCCCATTACACAGAACAAGATAAGGAACTGTCCTGTCAATGGGGATTCTCTAACATGCTAATTCTATATGGAAGATCAACATTTATGGTATGGTCTTATTCTGTGAAGCTCTAGGGTATTCCATCCTCAAACACCTACATGAAGAGACCTATTATGGAAGAGATGTTTAATGGACTTCATTAGGCCACATTTGAAGGGCCCCGTTTACAAAGGACCATTCAGGAGATTATCGAAGCCTATCAAATGTGAGCCAAAAACAATCCTAAACAGAATGTGCCCCAGCAGGAAAGGGAGTGCAACATAAAGCAACATGCCCATTTAAGGACTGGCAAGTTGACTTTACACAGATGCCTAAAACCATAGGACACTTTTTCTGGATGGATAGAGGCATACCCCACTAGAAGTGAGAAGGCATCTAACATAGTAAAACTTCTACTCAAAGAAATAATCCCTAGGTTTGAACTTCCTTACAGTATTCAAAGTGACAATAGACCATGGTTCACTTCAGAAACCTCCCAGAAAATAGGATAGGCACTACCGATTCAATGAAAACTACATGCATCTCAGAGACCCTAATGTATGCAAAAGACTGAGAAAATGAACTACACCATAAAGAAGGCCCTGGCGAGAATATTCCAGGAGACACATTTGAAATGGGATCAGGCACTCCCTATTGCCTTGCTCTGGATTACGATAGCACCCTGAAGTGGGTTTATTAAGCCCTTAAGAAATAGTTTATGGGATACCCTTCCAAGTTTCTGAGTTAGGACATGAATCAAAAATCAAACAATATGTATGATATTTAGGGGTAATGCTAACAGCTTTGCACAACTTGGCTCATTTCAGGTCTATCTACCTGTCTAATGAGCACTTCCTTACACCTTTTCCAGCCAGGAGACTGGTTCTTACTAAAGACCTGGAAGACTCAGGGTCCTAAACAGCAGTTAGCCAAGCAATGGACCAGTCTCTATGATGCCCTGCGGAAATGCATTCATCCCTTAAGCTCACGGCAATCAAGCCTTAGATCAAGCAGGACCCACGTGGATAAAGCCGGCACCACGTGGGAGGACTAGAGGTAGATCTTGCTGCTGCTGTTGACACTGCAAGGGAAAGCTGGACCTGCGCTCCTTAAGGAGATTTAAAATTCCTCTTCTGGAAAGGGGCAGCCTCTCTCAAAGCTCAGTGGCAGTGTTACTTTTTCTTTTATTCTGCATTTCCCAAACAATGACTTACTCAGCAAATTCCTCCTGCTGTTGGGTGTGCCACCCAAAGCCCTGCTCAGGATTAGATCATGGGAATCCTTTAGCCTCTCCAGTCCCTGATTTCACTACAATTCCCCCTGCACTACTAGGCATATCCCTCACTAAACACTTGATTGTTTGCACAATAGGTCTCACTTTGGAAGCCTGTATGCAACACCATCTCCTGAAATATGAAGCAATCTACCAGCTTTACTTTTTGTGCCATCCTCTAGACACTGCGTATGCCACCCTCTGTAAACAGCAATCCTTCTCCTTTGTGTAAAGGCTTCCCTCCATTCCTGACCCCCTCTTCCTTTAGTAGATAGTAAGAATCTCTGGACCCAGGGATAGGTAAGACTATGCCCTTTGAAAGCAAGAAGAAACTGCAGGAGATGAGACCTTTATCTGTGTACCCTTGTAAAATTACAAGGCTTCAGAGTTTTGAAGGGGGAGTTGTCACCATAGACAGTCATTTGCAGCACTGGGAAGTCCCCCCTATTGCCAAGATGGCACAGGGGGCATTCTTACACTGAGCACCGCCAAAGCTAAAAATAAAAATTGATAGGGCCCCGAGCACATCAAAAGCTAGCAAGGTAATTAGATAGAAAAATAAAAGGCTCTCCTTTCTCTATTCCTATATGAACTGTGTGGTATTGAGCAGGAAAAGGGATGGTCTTTGAGTTCGGAGGCCACCTAAAAAAACCTCTTTCCATTTGCACCAGCACCTGCCTCACAAGTTTGCCTTTCATTTTGACAGGCAACCAAATCTCCATTTGCTCAGTTACACCCTCACTTTCCCTTGTGATCCCAGCAGGGTTTATGTTTGGACATCAAGACAATACATTCTTTCCATCGACTGTCTTAAATTTCCTCTGTCTGTCCACCAGCTTCTCAAGGGATATAGTTCCTTTACAGGGCCTGGAGCACCTTCATGGGGTTAAAACAAGTGATTTTCCAGAATGAGTGAAAATGGAATACCAAGCTTAGATATGCTTTCTGCTGAACTATGAGAGGAATGGGAGGCTCAGGCACATGGTTATCACACAGAAAAAATGTTCTTGATTGGAACCATGTGTACAAGGGCCTAATACCTGGAGGCAGTTGAGACTATGATTGTGCTAGACAACTGCCATTAAAATCTGCAAACCACCCACCCACTTTTATGAGGCTAAGCTCAATGCAAACAAGTGATTTCCTTGAGACCTGTCTCATAATTGACAGCTTTTGAGCAATCTGTAAAGAAATGGCCTCTACTCTGGTACAGAATTCTTCCCTAGAACCATACTCAGTACCATTCTCCTCCATTATCCCCCATTGGACCAAAGATCCTCAACTTAACAATTTACCAGGAAACTTAAACAGAATTACTACTCTTGTGCTCTTGTTAATAATTATTCGAAATTAAATTTCCTGGGAACTTACCAAAACTGCGTTATAATCACATGTTTACAATCCCCCTCACCAGCAGTTCCTGAGGACTTCTTCAGCTTGGTGTATCACCTCACCTCACACCATGCCTGATGTGCACCCTAGTTGCTGGTGAATGAATGTATCAATTCATTCATTAGTCAGACAAAGAAGAAAAGCTGCCTTTGTTTTGTGACCTGGAGATGGGGCTCATGATGAGGGGATAACAATAACCAGCTAACTTGGAGAATTCTCTTGCAACCAGACAGTAAAGATGGAGATGCTCTCTCAGCCCAAGTGGCAGTGGAGGTGGGGCCACCACCACAGCTGCTCCAATTTTTTGACTGTGTGGCAGTTGTTTGGGTCCAAACTATTGCACTTTTTGCAGACTCAGTCCTATAAGTGGACATTTTTTTTTTTACCAAAATTCTCTGCACAGAATTTTCCCACCACTCTGGCTACATTTGTCCCAGTCAGGTCACTTTGTGGGTTGAAGAAAAAGCAAGACCTTGGGAAAGATGAAAGGACATTTTTAAGCAAGATGGCTTATATGTCAGCCTCACAACTGCCATGCAGGGTATGTGATCATCTTCAGTGCTTACAAGACTTCTTTTCCCATTGTGAGCACCAAAACTCACATTGAGTTATGCTGGTGGAGTGGCAGTGATCTTTAAAGAAACTTTTATTTTCAAACAAACACACGGGAGAAAACATTCTTTCGTTTGGAGCCTGGCCCCTTTCCCCAGTCCAGTGGCAGCGTGACTGAGCCACACTCATTCCCATCTGTTTTGCAGCTGCTGAGTCAAAGAGAATGGCTGGGATACTTTCTAGCATTGGGCTACACCAAGCCTGAGTTGCTTATACATTGCCTTTGGCACTCATTTCTCTAAGCTCTCAGCCTATTTTCAAATAAGCCCCTGAGATTTCTTTTTTCAAAGAAAAACATTCTCTACATTCCCATCTTCATTTGGGCATAAAGAGGGAGTGTTGTTCCCTTTGTCTCAAGGCTAGTGTTTTTGTTCAATTTAACAGATGTCTATTGGGCACCTACCACATGACCAGACACTATCCTGTGGATTGTAGGAAGTCTGATGCTGAATACAACATAATCCTTGCCTTCAAGGACCTCATGGACTATCAAAGGGGACATGCCAGCAAACAGCTCATTATAACAAAATATAAGTACCTGTAATAGATTAGTGCCTGGGTGCTATAGGAGATAGAATAATTAATTCTATTTGGGAGTGACAGAGAAAGTTGAACTCAAATTGAGGTTTTAGTTGATAAATAGAAGTTTGGTAAGCAAAGACAATGATAATATATTTATATTTTTGTTATATAATTTATAATATGTATATCTATGTCTCATACCATTTTTTGAGCACATATTATGTGGCAGGCATTCTGCTTAAGGATTTACATATACTACCTCATTTATTTTTACAGTAATTATTCAATAATAGCAGTCATATTTCTAACACTTTCTATGTAACAGGCACTGACCCAGGCACTTTATATATAGACATAAAAGAAATTGGATGGTATCTTTGAACTTTTCTTCAAAAGTCTGTGGAACTCTACTCTGAGAATCATCAAGAGGAAAATATTCAGCATTTTCTAATGGTCATAAATTTTTACTATATCTAAATCATGCTTAATATATGAAAGAGGAAAAATAATGAAAGAGAGAGAAAAGGAAGGAAGGGAGGGAGGATGGAAAGAAGAAAGGCAAGCAGGCAGGCAAGGAGGAAAGGAGAGAGAGAGAGAGAAGTGAAAGGAAAGTAAACAGAAAAAAGAAAATTAAAAAGAAAAGAAAAGGATGTCCTCTTACCTGCCCTTGGTAAAAAAAAAACGCTATAATGACTTTTCTCACGATCGTTATCCTAACAACATAGAATGCTACTGGGAAGGGTCTGCTAGCATCAGGCCATATTTATGTTTGGCTAAAGCCAAACTTCTTTGGTTCCCATCTGGAATAAAGCTTTGGAACAACATTGCTCTATTGTTGATCTTTAAGACAATCCATGATTTGGCTTTGAACTTAATTCTTCTTGATGTATTGATGACTTTCACCATTAAATCTAAGAAGTCTGTATTTATTTGTATTTGTATTTGTATTTGTATTTGTATTTGTATTTGTATTGACACATGCACACACAAAAAAGGATCGACTAGAATGATGAAACAATGATGAAAATTTTTCACATGGTCACAGGTTTTTATTTTCTGTATATAAACTATTCTTCCTACTTTTTTCTCTTCTTCATCCAACTCCAGGGTATAAAAATGAAGTGAGATAAAATTGCCTTCAAGACAATAGGCTCACAACTGGTAGCTTGATGACATATGTCTGTCACTTGGGAACCACCAGGTTGACCAACACAAGCCAACAAGGCACTCTTTAGAGAAATCTCATGGGACCTTCAGAAAAACCCTTTAAAATTCAATAAAATGACCCAGGTGAGATCCACTGGACAAAATCTTCTTCCAAGGAAGACTTCTTTGGTCCTGGTGTTTTCCAACCATCCCTTTGGAGAAGCTGCAACCTGTAAGGTAGAAAACTCTTAATTTATTCTGTGAAATGAAGTCAGAAATTTTCAGTGTCAGTAGACATAAAAATAGGCCTTTCACAGAGAGTCCAGCATCGAGATAACCTAAACACAGACCAAGTCAATCTCTATAGTCAATAATTTTTTTTACAAATTGAAATCAAGACCTCTGCCAGCAAAAAAAGATTACGACTCACTCTATTGCGATACTGGCTTTACTGTGGTGTCCGGAACAGAAAGAACCCTCAGTTATCTCTGAGGTCTGCCTGTATGCAGAGCTTCCCCTCACCTATTTTCATTAGAGAATTTTCCCATGTCTCTACAGAAAGAGGGAAAAAAGGCCAACGGAATAGATTTTCAAAAGACAAAGCAAACACTATTTTTAAAATGTGTGTTTTTGGCTCTCTTCTGTGCAACAGCACTATTTTCTTGGATTTGTTTCCTTCTCCACATTTTGGTTTTTGATATTGCTTTTTGTTGCCATTTTCTTTCTATTTTACAAAATTATGATGTACATTACTTTAAACCTCAGATTAATTTAACAATCTTGAGAATTTGGGGATTCTTGAGTGCCCACAGGTGACTACTTGACCTCATGGCAACACACAGAGTTCTGTGATTCCCTGGGAAGTCGAAGGCATCCCTGAGAAAGAAGCTTCAGAAATAAACCTTCTAAATATTAACTGAGGCTCTTAAATATGAGCTCTCATTGCAGGCTCCAGACTCCCCCCAGAATGAAATTACATTGAACATTAAACATTTTCCAAAGTTCACCTTCCACTTTAAAGAAGAGGAAGAAAATTGTTTTGGCAATGCAGATGTCTATTAGTATACACATCAAGAATAATAAAAGCACATCTTTTTTTTTTAAAAAAAAAAAAGATGTAGAAAACAGCTCCCAGAGAAGTAATTTTTCAATTTCCTTGATTTTTTTAGTGGGAAATTGCCTTCCAATTTATTATAATTTGAAAAGACAATGAATTCTTCATTTGGAGTTCATATAAAAATGACTAAATTGCATCTCGCTTGTCTCAGAATTTACAACCTATTTGAATAAAGCATTTTGAGTCATAGATCACTGTTAAAACCCAAGACCTAGTGAAGTTTGGTAATGCCTTCCATATGGTTCTCCCTAAATGATAATTATAGCTCATTCTGAACTACAAATTATATACACTAAAAATGTTAATTTAATTTAGGGTTATTGACTGCATATTTTTTTTTCTAAAAGCAGGTGTAATAGGAATTACATTGTCTGAATATTGTCAGTAATGCTAGATATGATGAATTGGTATAACCAGATTATTCCTGAATTTGACTTTATTTTGCAGATTCTTCTTGCAAATGTTCAGTCTGGTATGCATTCTCAGTGATTTATCCTGCACGAATAAAACATTAATGAGGAAAATCAAAACAGATGCCTCTCGTGGACTGTCCAATAAAGCTATTAGAATGGTCTATCTAGAGGAGAAGATGAGAGTAAGAAACTGCACACCAGTCTCCATGTGCCTTCTTGGAAATTCATGATCAATCAACATTAACTCAGAAACATTAATAAGTATTGAAGTTGAAATTAACTGCAACCTCTGACTGAAAAGTATTTACTTACAACCTTTCATTTAGTTTCTGTAATGAAATATGGCAATGAATTAGCCACGATAGCCTGGAGAAAGGTGCTTAATAAGAAAAATTGCTCATGTTTAAAAGCCAACTTCTTCTCATGTTTATTTTAGTGAGTCTTCCTCTTCCTTCTCCTGCAACTCCCAAAACTGCCTTTTCATCAGATCCATCACTGCTTACAATAGAGGCCAATAGTTTAGAATAACTTTAATTAGTCTTAAAATGTGTGAGGTGTTGGGAGACTTAGAAATTGTTAGAATCTAGAGGCTCTAAAAAGTCAAGACTCTGCAGCTGGACTTCTTGGACTGGAACCTGGTTCCCCAAACTTTGTATACCTGAGACTTTGAGAAAGTCAAGTAATTAATGTAAGCCTCAGTTTCTTCATCTCTCAAATGGGTATAACAATAATAACATATTATAGGTAAATATTATCATAACCAAAATTTCATCATAGAATCTGATACTTAGAAATAATCTATAGATGTTTACTTTCTAATTGTAGAAAAATTTAGAGTGCATTCTGAAAATGTAGATCTCTGGGTCCTTACCTAGAAAGATTCCAGTTCCTTAAATGTTAACCAGAGTCCAAAATATCTGCATTTTGACACATATATCTAAGGTGGTCCTGGGCCACACTTCAAGGAACACCTGATTTGGTTCAACCCCCTTGTTTGGAAGATAAGAAAATGAGTCCCAGAGAGTGAAATGCCTTTGTCAAGGTCACACAGCTAGTTAGTGATCTGGCTAATAGAGATCTGAGATCTCTCATCTTCCATTCTAACATGCTCTCCAACACAGCCACCTCTATTTATTGAACCTTTAATATAAAGGTCTTAACCAGAAGTGCACATCAGAAACACCCAGCAGACACTTGGTTTTCACAACTGGGGAGCAGTGCTACTGGCATCAGTAGGGAGGGGGAGTCCAGTGATAACACTAAACACCTTACGATGACAGGACAGCCACCACAACAGAGAATCATATGACCCCAAATGATGTTAGAACCAAGGTGAAGAAGCCATAAGTTCATCAATGGGAAGAAGGACTCGCAATGGGGATTTGTCTCAAGATCTCAGAGCCACATACAGAGGGAAAAACTCATGTGAAAAATAAAAAAGTGAGGGAAGAGAAGAGTAGAGCCTACCATTTGGGAGCATCAAAGCGAGACTGAGGAGAAAATGGAGAAAGAAGCAATGGGGCAGCTCAAAGGAGAGGGTTAGCCACTGAGAAGAGACAGTGCTTTTGGGTAAGGAACTAAATCCTCTCCAATATTTCTCAAGAAATGCAAGTAAACTTAAAATGACTTACACTTTCAATATTCTTTTGAAAAAGATTTTATTTGTTTATTTTTAGAGAGAGGGGAAGGGAGGGAGAAAGAGAGAGAGAGAAACATCAATCGTCTGCCTCTTGTACGTGCCTCAACTGGGACCCAACCCTCAACCTAGATATGTGTCCTGATTGGGAATCAAACTGGTGACCTTTAGCTTTGCGGGATGATGCCCAACCCACTGAGCCATACTGGTCAGACCTACACTTTGAATATCTTTATATGTGCTACTACTCCAAGAAAGCCCACAGAGTTCTGGCTTAGATTATGGTGACAGAAAAGTTCTTAGAATTAGATCCCTTTCCTTAAGATGATGAAAAGCATCTCAAAGTGTCAAGGCAATTTTTTTAAATTTAAGCCTTAGGTCAACATCATATCCATAAATTATATAGAGCCCATCTGCTCTTTAGTGAAGAGAAAGAGCAAGGAAGTAGCAGAAGCAGATTCAAAGACCAGAATGCCTCTAGTAGAAAGTTTCTGGCTTCACTTGGCCCCTTATTTGGCCAGTAACTGACTATACTGACTAAAGGCCATTGAATATCCTGTTAACCCCAGAAAACCAAATGGCCATATAATATGTAAGTAAAACCCTTAGGCTGATGCAGAGAGAACTTTCTGAACATAGTAACTGTGGGAAAGAATATTCCCTGTTGTAGATTGTTACAATAATGGCCCCAAGGAAATCATGCCTTCAACAATGTCTCTTGCAATATGTTACTGCTACTCCTCCCAACAAGAGGTGGGGTGTCTTGCCCCATCCCCGAAATCTGTGCTGGCCTAGTGTCTTGTTTTGACCAACAGAATGTGGTTCTGAAATCAGGCAGAAGTGGATTTGGCTCCTATTTCTAGCCTTTAACACATTATGTACCGCTCACAAATTTTCACGGTTTGCGCACCATCTGTTAAGGACTGCTCACGAGTTTTCTCATTTTTCACGCGCCATCTGTTATGGACCTTAGATGTCAATACACTGTCTTGTCCACATCTAATGAAGCAACCTCATTGGTGGAAACCGTGCAGGTCAATCTATGAAAAACTATATAACTGCACGAACCCATAAAGCATTGCAGTTACATTGTATTTTGGTCATTCAAACAGTCTTCGTCTTCAAGTTCCTGGTGCTTTTAGAAATGCCCCCTCTCAGAAAAAGGAAGAAAGCCAAAGAAACTGATACACTTCCGGAAGTATTTAATGATAATTTATCAGATATTCCTAGTGAGATCGAAGATGCGGATGACTGATTTGATGATTCTGGAGATGATCTGTAGTTATGATGATTTAAATAACGTGCAGTTTGACCAGAAACGTGCAGTCCCTGGCGTATGTCTTCAAGATTTCTATGCGGTACGCACTGTGTTAATAGCTGTATAAATTTGGGCAAAATACTGTGCCTTCTAAATCTCAGTTTCTTCATATGTAAAATGGAAATAATAAAACACCAGCCTAAGAGAAACATTGTGAGAATTGAATACAATCATGTAGGCAATGTACTAAGCATTACACTTGAATTATTATAAACACCAAGTAAGTGATAGTTATTTTTTTAATGTTCTGCTTGTGTTTGCATGTTTTTCCCACTTGCAAGCTTATACTATATGTCCATAATCCTTTTGCCTTTGTCTCCATTTGGGTGGTGACATTGGGGTGTTTTGAATGCTTAGTCAAGCATTGTAGGGTCTTTGAGAAGACTGTATAAATATCATCATGGATGTTCCCAACTTGTATGCATTCTACCTACACTTTGACTACTATAAGATGCCTCATCCAACACTATTCAAGGGTCTGTATGACATATATTGGGATTTAAGGAACTCAATTATCCAAGAAACTTAGGACATCTCAGGGAACAGAATTTTGCCTCAAGGAATTTGCCTGTTTCACAAGAAAGGTAGAAAGCATATTCCTCCTGCAAACTCCTCTGAAATATCTAAGTTTTCACTGTTTGAATTGAGTCATATGTCAAGAAAAACACATTGCATTCCTTTGCCATAAGACAAACGCCATATGTTAAGTTTATTTTTCAGTGGTGGATAAGAACAGGGAGACCATGTTCCAGTCTGAGAAAATATTGATGCCAGGATGTCAGTGAGGCTGGTTATGGTTTAATTCATACCTGAGGATTAAAGAATGAAAAATGTACCCACATCTATAGCCTGACATTTGTGTAAATTGTGCATAGGGATGAGGCCTGTCTACCTTCCTTAATATTCTCAGGGTAAAGTAAATACTGAAGGGCTTGACGTCTTTCCTAAGCCTAACAAAGCTGGCACAGCTGGCCCCCAGATGCTCTGCTAGGCGGGTGGAAGGTCCCAGGCAGGGAAAACAAAGTAATGCCTTGGAGTTTGGGGGACTTAGGAGAAATGGTGGAAAATTCTTGCTTTTACCCAGGTTTGCCCTCATACATACTTGCAAGTGGGTGAAGTTGGAGTTTGGGGTGTCTCTTCACTCATGCCCTTTCTGATCATTTTTCCAGCCAACTCTCTGTTCCGTATCCTTTCTTCCTCTCAGTGTTCAGTCTCACTTGGTAAGATCATGAAGAGCAGTTTGGAAGTATCCTTAAACCTAAAAATGCATGTCCTTACCTCTCACCTCTTCCCCTTCTCATACCCATCCTATCTACACCTAGACGAGGAGATTTAGAAGCATGTGCGTCATAGCAAGCAATTGGAAACATCTTAAATGTCCAGCAGTAGATTAAAGAAAGCATGGCATTTTTATATTTGTTCTGAGATTTCTGATTTGCAAAATAGGACCAAATGGCTGCTTATTTCATGGAGTTCCATGAGGATTGAGTAAGGATAATTCCTAGCAAATTATCAGCAGTCCATAAATTGTAGCTATTATTTTTTATT
>VMDR010032282.1:0-11759 GCA_007922815.1 Macrotus californicus
AAATAAATGAATAATTAGTAAATTTTATCTTCAATATTGAAAAACAATTTTTAAATTTCTTGATTGGAAGGGGTATGTTACACATAAAATGGTATAATTTTTCTCAAGAATTCATCTGTTAACCTACTATTCTCCTTGAAGATAATGTGTCTTTTCCTCCCCTCTGGCTGCTTTTAACATTTTTTATCTCTGTCTTTGGTTTTCAACAGTTTATGGTATTCCTTGGTGTAGTTTATGTGTGTTTGTATATCACAGGATTTATAGCTTTTTTTTTTTCATTTGTGGCTTGAACCTTTTATCAGTTTTAGAAAACTTTTTTCAAATATTGCCTCTGCTCACTCTCTTTCTCTCTTCTGGTGCTGCAATTTTATATTTACATGTGATAATTCACAATGTCCCATATATCTTTTACCTTCTTTTTCTTTATTTGCATTTCTTTTTTCTCTTTGTGGTTCAGTCAGGATATTTCCTACTGATCTATAATATTTGGGCTCATTATTTTTTCTCTTTAGCTATGTTCAGTGTGACCTAATTCATTTATTGAATTTTCTCTTTTATTTATTGTATTTTTCAGTTTCAGAATTTGTTTACACATATTTATAGATTCCACTTGTCTATTGAAATTCTCCATCTTGTCATCAATTTTCTTTAATATGTTTAACAGTTATTAAAGAATATGTTGCACAGGGAGAGACTGAGTTTTATGGCTTTTGGGTGAGCGCCATTTCTTTTTAATGCATGGCACCACCATTCCTGTGTTTGGCCTGCTCCACCCACACCTGGCATCAGCTTGCAGAGATGCACTAGCCCCTCCCTGCTAACTCCCTGAGGAATCTGCTGGCGACAGCCAGCCTGGGCCCACATTGCAGTCTTTCTTGAAAAACTCTCCACGTGCACCATCTCTTCTGTGAAAAGCCCTCCCTCTGCACAGCCAAATCTTAATTTGTTTTAACCTAGTGGCTTCTACTGGCCTGACTCTGACAACATCTTGAGACACCGCCCTACCACAAAGGTTTGCAGGCTCCAGACAGATAGCAGCTGGCCTTGCTGTATGCTAACTTTTGCTGAATGGCCCCAAACCCAGCAAAAGTACAGAGTTTGAATCTGTATTAACCTGGTGAATGCTCATCCCTACCAGGTGACACACTAAGAACTGCCTCACCCAGCTCGTTACTGCTTGAGGCTCTTTTACATATGAGCCTAAGAAGAAGCTGGCAGGTGGCAGCAAATCTCATAGTGCCTTTGGCTTTTTGCTGATCCATCCCAGGCTTGGCACTGGTGGCAGCCAGTTTCACTATGCAACTTGGCCCCTCCCACACACATCCAGGCCAGGCACAGGCTGCTACCAGCCATGGATCACTCTACAGCTCTTAGCAGGTAATCAGGGCCAATCACAGGCTGTGTCTTACATTGACATGCACCAGAGTACTTCCCAAGAGGCCCCAGAACCAACACAACCAGTGGAAGCTTCTAACCATCACAGACATGATCTGACAAGTTCCACAAGTGGCATACTCAAAGAGAGGTCTTGGAATGTACTAGATCCTCCCGCTTTGTGTTGTTACCCCCCTCACAGCATCTCACACTCTGTGGTCAGTCAAACATCACAGTCAGACAGCCTGATTGTCAACCTCATCCACATTTGGGTCAACAGCAATCAAGCTTCAAGACTCAACTGTAACAGGAGGACTCACATAAACCACACAGGAGACATTCTTGGAGCATTCAGCTCAGGTGATCAGAATGACTGCACAACTGAGCCTAACAGGACACCTACTACATAAGGCCACTCACTACATAAGGCCACCCTACCAAAGCTGGGAGATAGAGCAGATATATCTAATAATAGAAACAAACACAAGCAGTAGCCAAACTGAGGAGACAAAGAAACATGTCTCAAATGAAAGAACATGACAAATCTCCAGAAAAGTAACTAAATAAAATAGAGGCAAGCAACCTACCAAATACAGAGTTCAAAGCAATGGTTATAAGGATGCTCCAGGAACTTAGGGGAAGAATGGATGAACTCAATGGGAACTTCAGCAAAGAGATCGTAAGCATAAAAAAGGATATAGAAACCATAAAAATATAATATCTTAAATGAAGAATACACTAGTAGGAATCAACAGCAGATTATATGAAGCAGAGGATCACCTTGAAAGACAACATAGCAGAAAATACCCAAGCAGAGCAGCACAAAGAAGAAAGAATTTTTTTAAAAATGAGATAGTTTCAGGGACCTCTGGGACAACATCAATCATAGCAACATCTGCATCATAGGAGTACCAGAAAAAAAGGAGACGGAACAAGTAACTGGACCTGTTTGAAGAAATAATGACTAAACATACCCTAACCTGGTTTAAGAAAAAGACATACAAGTCCAAGAAGTGCAGAAGTCCCAAACAAAATGAACCCAAAGAGGCCAATAAAGAGACACATCATAATTAAAATGACAAGAGTTAAAGACAAAGAAAAAATCTTAAAAGAAGCCAAAGAAAAACAGGTAGTTACCTACAAGTGAGCTCCCATAAGAACCTCAGCTGATTTCTCAATAGAAACATTTCAGAGAGGCAAGATGGCAGAGGAGCTAATGGAAGCCATACTAACCTCCTTCCAGGACCAATCTGGAATTACAACTAAATTGTGAAGAAATCACCTGGAACAAATAACTGAACAATATCAAGAGAGAAGTCTTATAACCTCAGAAACACATAAGAATCATCTTCAGTACTAACTGACTGGTAAGGAGTGTGAAGGAGATTAGAGAAGGCTGGCTAAGCACTGACAGACAGCAGTGCTAGAGGGATAATTAAGAAACTGGTTGGATCCTCCTGAAAAGTGTGGGGTCTAAACCCTAAACTGGGATCCTCAGGCTAGAGCACCAGAGCCCAAAAAGTACACAGATAACAACCAACAGTGAAAAATGGCAGGATTCTTCTCTACCAGAGACAGACTGGAGATGCAAAGAGTTCTTCAAAGAGTCAATGTACAAATTTTCATTTGCAGCCACTTACCTGGGGCTTCAGCAAAGGCGAGGCCAGAGTGGGCTGGAGATGCCTAAGGAGACACTGGGAACAGAAGCTTTGGGGAGATAGCTAAGAGAGTAGCCGCTGGGATCCCAGTACTGAGTTATCCCTTATAGCACAGCAGCCATCATGCTCAGGCAGACCACTCCCCTCCAAGTGGAAGCAGCCTAAGGGGAAACAACAGCCTTGCTCCCAGGAGAGACCCTGCCATGGCTCTGTGGCACATAAGCCTGACTGCTGAGTATAGAGTGAGTGGATTGGCAACTCAAGGAGACAGTAGATCCTTGCCAAATTGGGGGAAGAGTGTTCTAGAGACATGTGAGGAGAGACTGGGCATGGAGGCTTTGGGAAGAGAATTGAGAGAGTAGCCACTAGGATGTCAGTGCTGAGTCACCACCCTTATGGCACCAGCCATTCTACTCAGGCAGACCACTCCTCTCTAAGCAGCAGTACCTGAGGAGAAAAACTAGCTGCACCCCAGGAGGGATTTGGCCCCACACTATAGGGATTAAGCCTGACTTCTGAGTGCAGAGTGACTAGATTAACAACTGAGGAAGACAGCCACATATAGTAGATCCCTGGCAGTTGGAGCAGGCTGCCTAAGGTCAAACAGGATCCACATCTGACATCACCAGAGGTGGATCCAGAAATTTAAAACAGTGGTAAATACTAGAGGCTACCAAGACGACAAAATCCACTGTGGTCTTCTCCATTATTAGTGATATTTTCTTTCCTGTATAGCTATTTAACCTTCACTTCTTGTCCATCAAGTCTGTGCATATTAAGTTACTAGATTTTACACTATAGTTTATTTCTCTCCTTTCTTATAATAGTCTTAATCTCTTTACACCCATATTAATATTGGTTAATTTGCTGTTGATAGTGGAATGGCAGTGGAAAGGGGAGATATTTTTGCAGATGTGGGTGTGTTGTCTGGGCTTTGTAGTTGTTTTCTGGAAGCACCTGCACAACAGCATACAAGATGTGGTGGGCAGAGTGAACCCTCAGTCAACCAACTAAAGAGAAGGACCCACCAAAGAAGGCTCCACCACAATCAAGCCCAATTACCTCCAGAGAGCCATCATAAATGGCATGAAGGGCATCCCAAGAACATCAGGTTCAGGAGATCAAGGAGACTGCACCATTGAATTTCACAGGGCTCCTATCATATAAGTTCACACTACAAACTCAGGGAGTCAAAACAGATCAATTTAAGGAGAGACAAACAAAAAGACTCTCACAAAAAAAATGGGAAGACAAAGAAACAACCCCCAAATGAAAGGAAAGGAGGAATCCTCACAAAGAATGAAATAGAGGCAAGTCAACTACCAGATATTGAGTTCAAAACAAGGGTTGTAAGGAAGCACTGTGAGCTCATTGAGAATTACCATAAACTATAGGGAAACTACAAGGAGCTTACTGCAAACTATAACAACATGAAAAAGGAAATACAAACTATCAACAAGGGCCAAGAGGAAATGAAGAATTCAATTTCTCAACTGAAGAACACAATAGAAGGAATCAAAAGCAGGATAGATGAAGCAGAAGATCAAATCAGTGAGCTGCAGGACAAGGAAGAAAAAAAAACTCCAAGAAAGAGCAAGAAAAGGAAAAGAGGCTCAGAAAGAATGAAGAGGGATTACAGGAAATGCAGGACAACATGAAACATAATAATATCCATATAATAGGGATACCAGAAGGAGAAGAAGAGGACCAAGGGATAGAAAACCTGTTTGAAAAAGTAGTGATGGAAAACTTCCCTAATTACATGAAAGAAAAAGTCACACAAATCCAGGAAACACACAGGGTCCCAATCAAGAGGAGCCCAAAGAGGCCCGCTCCAAGACACATCATAATTAAAATGGTAAAATTCCAAGGCAAAGAGAGATTCTTAAAGGCAGCAAGGGAGAAACAGGAAGTAACATACAAGGGAGCCCCAATAAGGCTAGCAGCTGACTTCTCAACAGAAACACTCTAACCCAGAAGGGAATGGCAAGAAATATTCCAAGTAATAAAAGGCAACGGCTTGAAACCAAGACTACTCTACCCAGCAAAGCTCTCCATTAAAATAGAAAGTGATGTAAGGAGATTCCCAGACAAAAAAAAAAGCTGGAAGAATACACCTCCACCAAACCAGGACTGCAACATATACTAAAGGGACTGCTTTAAGAAGAGGAAGAAAGAGAGTGAGAGAGACAGGTACAAAGGAAGTAAAATAGCAATGAATAAATACCTGTCAATAATAACCTTACATGCAAATGGATTAAGTGCTCCAATCAAAAGACACAGAATAGCTGAATGGATAGGAAAACATGATCCACACATATGCTGCCTACAAGAGACCCACCTCAGAGCAAAAGACTTACACAGACTGAAAGTGAAGGGTTGGAGACAGGAAAAAAGAAGCAGAGGTAGAAATACTAATATCATACAAAATAGACTTCAAAACAAGGGCCATAAAAAGAGACACATAAGGACACTTCATAATTCTCAAGGGAAGAATCCACCAAGGAGTCATAAACATTATAAACATATATGCACCCAACATAGGAGCACCCAAATTAAAGAGGAAAATCTTGGAGGACTTCAAGAAAGGTATAGGCAGCAACACACTTATATTAGGGGATTTTAACACCTCAATGTCAAAAATGGACGGATCTTCCAAACAAAATATTAACAAAGATATTGCGGCACTGAACGATGCCCTAGATCAAATGGACTTAATTGATATACATAGAACCTTTCATCCCCGAAGAAGCAAAATGCACATAGAACACTTTCAACAATAGACCACATGATATGACACAAAACAAGCCTCAACAAATTCAGGAAAATTGACACCATATCAAGTATTTTCTCCAACCACAGGGATTGAAACTAGAAACCCACCTCAAGGAAAAAAAAACCAAAACACTCAAATTTACAGAGATTGAATAGAATGCTATTAAACAATGAATGAGTTAATAATGAGATCAAGGAAGAAATCAAAAAGTTTCTGGAAACAAATGAAAATAAACCCACAACAGTCCAAAACTTATGGGATGCATGGAAGGCAGTCCTGAGAGTCCTGAGAGGGAAGTTCATAGCAATACAGGCCTACCAAAAATAGAAACATTTCAAATAAACAACATAACCCTGCATCTACAAGAACTGGAGGAACAATAGCAAATAAAGGCCAGAGTGAGTAAAAGGAAGGAAATAAGCAAGATCAGAGCAGAATTAAACAACATAGAGACTAAAAGAACAATTCGAAGGATCAATACGTCCAGGAGCTGGTTTTTTAAAAAGATAAACAAAATCGACAATCCTTTAAGCAGACTCATCAAGGAAAAAGGAGGGAGGACTCAAATAAACAAAATCAGAAATGGAGGAGAAATTACAACTGATACCACAGAAATAAAAAGCATTGTAAGAAATTGGTATGAACAACTATAATCCAAAATATTTGAAAACCTGGGTAAAATGGGCAAATTTCTAGAAGAATATAATCTTCCACAACTGAATGAAGAAGATGCAGAAAGCCTGAACAGAACAATAACATCAGGCATAATCAAAACAGTAATCAAAAAATTCCTGACACACAAAAGCCCTGGGCCAGATGGTTTCACAAAAGAATTTTACAAAGCATTTAAGGAAGAGCTAACCTGTATCCTTCTCATACTATTACAAAAAAAAAAAAACCAATACAGAAGACTACCAAACTGTTTTTATGAAGCCAGCATCACCCTAATCCCAAAACCTGATAAAGACATAACAAAGAAAGAAAACTATAGGTTAATATTGCTGATGAACATAGACTCTAAAATCTTCAACAAAATATTGGCAAACCGCATCCAGCAAAATGTTAAAAAGATTATACACCATGATCTAGTGGGATCCATCCCAGGGGTGCAAGGATGGTACAATATTCACAAATCAATAAATGTAATATATCACATAAACAAAAGACAAAAATCACATGATCATATCAATAGATGCAGAAAAAGTATTTGATAAGTACAGCACCAATTTATTATAAAAAAACTCATCATAGTGGGAGTAGAGGGAGAATACCTCAACATAATAAAAGCCATATATGAGAAAACACAGCCAACATCATACTCAATGAGTAAAAACTAAAAGCTTTCCCAGTAAGATCAGGAATAAGACAAGGGTGTCCACTTTCACCACTTGTATCACATAGTGTTGGAAGTCCTAGCTACAGTGATCAAAAATGAAAAAAAATTAGAGAGAGAGAAGATGGTGGTGAGGTAGGTGGGAGCGGAATCCACTTCTCCCTGCGCACAGGTGAGACACCTAGCTGATCTGAGGAACAGAGGGAACAGCCAACGGTATCCAGCATATAAGAAGATTGGAGACCAGGATTTGGAAAGAACACTGAAAAAAACATGGTAGGGAGCGTGCTTTAGGACAATAAGTTCCCTGGGCCCAGCACGGGACCAAGGGAGCTATAGCCCCAGACCCGGTGGGTGCTGGGTCAGCAGAAGGATTCTAGGGAGAGTGCTGGGTCAAAGGCTCCCTCCCCCTGCCGAACAAGGTGTAAGCAGCACCGGGAAAGACCTGGGTGCTTGAAGTCACAGGGGGCGAATAAGGACCAACTGGCGAAAACGCAGAGACGGTGCGCACCCACTGAGACTGTGGAGGCTGGCTGGGGAGAGTAGGGCTGTGAGGGGCCCAAACTGGGTCAGTCCCCCTTCCAATTGCAGAGCTGGGCTGTGAGGGAGGCCAGGTGCTTGTTTGGAGTGGCAGGCTTGAGCAAAAAGGAGTTTTTCAAAAAGAAAAAGGGAACTAAGAGGCACTCAACAGCTGCTTGGGGAATTCTCCTGCAGCAGCGCCAGGACCTACTGTGCACCTACTCACACCCAAATGCTGGTTGCTCCCCACCCCTCCCATCCCAGTAACAGAGGCTAGACGTGCACAGTGCACCAAACCTGGGAGATTGGAGGTTGCCCGATCCATCAGAAGCCAGGCCTGCACAGAGGAGACTCGGGAGGGAGCGTGCTTGATCCGGCCGCCCAGAGGCATCTCGCACACAAGCCCTGCACTTCACAGGAAGCCTCAGAAGAGGTGCACACTTGCATCTGCTGCACCAGAGATAATAGAACTGGCTTGACTGGTTTGAAGCCAGCAGGAGGCCTCCTTTTTTTTTTTTCTTTTTTTTTTTCAATAAAAACTCCTTTTTTTCTTTGCATCTGTCTTTCATTACTCTTCCTTCCTTTCTTTCCTCTTTTATTTCATCTTCTTTCCTTTTTTTATTTTTTTAATATTCCCACAAGTGAGGCAATAAAACCTGGACTTGTGAAAAGACCAGAGCTGGACCCAAAGTAGGGGCATCACAACAGCTGAGACAGTGAGACAAATTTCAATTTGCTACTTCAGAGAACTTGCAAGTTATTGTATATTTGTATTATTATTATTTTTTCAATATTCCTACATCTATTATTTTATTAATATTTTTGTATTTCTTTCTGTTTAGCCTTCTTTGCTTGACTTATTAAACTGCATTATAAGACTGGTTTCCCTGGTTCTCTCTTTCATACTGTATTTTTAATTTTGCTGTTTTTTCACTTCTCTTGGGTTCCATTAGCACCTTGTTCTAGATCCTATACTTCCTATTCTTGTTATCCAGAACACATAGATTCTGTCATATGATTGTTGCTCCATAACTATTGTAAATAATTGCCATTTCATACAATTGTAAATACTACACAGCACCCTTCCCAGATCTTGGCTCTCTTCACTGTTTCCTGAACCGTATTACTGTTGTGGTTAACTCTGCTTGCTCACACACTACACACATTTTCTATCCTTCTCTCTCATTTTACCTCATAATCTGACTTCCCACAAGCTCACTGCTTTCTAGATCCAACTCACAATCCTTCCCCTCCCAACAAGAGTCTTACCTCCTTTCCACACTTTCTAAAAAGTGGCTAGCTGGGAGAAATATCATGGCTAACACTATACATATCCAAAGGATCTCCTATCTCTTCTCTACAGGCTGGTACTTTTAATACCATAGAATACATTCCCACTATCTTAAACCATTTTGCTTTCCCATTCAACTGATCACAAAAAAAGAGTAGGTGGGAGCTGTGGACACCAGTACACCTGCTGGAAGAGGAAACTCACCAACAAAGGAACCAACAACAGACAACAACAGAAGAAGGTGAAGGAGGAAGTGGAAGCCACACTAACTCAACCCAGGACCTATCTAGAAACAACCAATTGGTGGAGAAATTACTCAGAATAAACAACTGAACAAGAACAAGAAACAATCCTCAAAACCTTGTATATACAGAAGAACCAGCTTCAACACAACCTGCCCACACCTGCACAATAGAATATAAAATGAGGGGGATGGAATGACCCTAATTAACCACCTAGAGGGAGGGACTCATCAAAAAAACACCCAAAGACAGTCAAAACCCAAAGACATACAGAGAGCCAACATAAATAACAGCCCAAGACCACTGAGCTAAGGAAATCAAGGAGACTGCACCGCTGAATCTCACAGGGCTTCTACCACAAAAGTTCACACCATAAACCCAGGAAGTCAGAACAGACCAATTTAAAAAGCAGAGGCTAACAAGAAAAGTCTCACAAACCATGGACAGACAAAGAAAAAAATCCCCAAATAAAAGGAAAGGCGGAAGCATCAGAAACAATGATAAATGAAACAGAGGCAAGTCAATTACCAGATACTGAGTTCAAAGCAATGGTTATGAGGAAGCTCAACGAGCTCACAGAGAATTACAAAAAATGACAGGGAAACTACAATGAACTCACTGCAAACTATATCAACATGAAAAAAGAAATAGAAAATATCAACAAAGGCCAAGAGGAAATGAAGAATACAATTTCTTCACTGAAGAACACTGTAGAAGGAATCAAAAGCAGGCTCGATGAAGCAGAGGATTGGATTAGCGAGCTGGAGGACAAGGTAGAAAGAAATACCCAGAAAGAGCAAGAAAAGGAAAAGAGGCTCAGAAAGAAGGAAGAGGGATTAAGGGAAATGCAGGACAACATGAAACGTAACAATATCCGTATAATAGGGACACCAGAAGGAGAAGAAGAAGAGCAAGGGATAGAAAACGTGTTTGAAAAAGTAATGGTGGAAAACTTCCCTAATTTGATGAGAGAAAAAGTCACACAAATCCAGGAAACACAGAGAGTCCCAATCAAGAGGAGCCCAAGGAGGCCCACTGCAAGACATATCATAATTAAAATGGCAAACCTCCAAGACAAAGAGAGAATCTTAAAGGCAGCAAGGGAGAAAAAGGAAGTAACATATAAGGGAGCCCCGATAAGGCTAGTAGCTGACTTCTCAATGGAAACGCTCCAAGCCAGAAGGGAATGGCAAGAAATATTCCAAGTAATGAGAACCAGAGGTTTGCAACCAAGATTTCTCTATCCAGCAAGGCTCTCAATTAAAATGGAAGGCCAAATAAAGAGCTTCTCAGACAAAAGAAGCCTCAAAGAATATGTCACCTCCAAACCAGCTCTGCAAGAGATGTTAAAGGGTCTGCTTTAAGAACAGGAAGAAAAACAGTGAGAGAGAGAGGAAAACCAATACAAAAAAATGGCAATGAATAAGTACCTATCAATAATAACCTTAAATGTAAATGGATTAAATGTGCCAATCAAAAGACACAGAATAGCTGATTGGATAAGAAAACATGACCCACACATATGCTGCCTTCAAGAGACCCACCTCAGAACAAAAGACCTACACAAACTGAAGGTGAAGGGCTAGAAACAAATATTCCAAGCAAATGGACAGGAAAAAAAAGAAAGCTGGCGTAGCAATACTGATATCGGACAAAATAGACTTCCAAAGAAGACCATAAAAAGAGACCCAGAAGGTCACTTCATAATACTCAAGGGAACAAACCATCAAGAAGAAATAAACATTGTAAACATGTATGCAGCCAACATAGGAGCACCCAAGTATATAAAGAAAACATTGGAGGATTTCAGGAAAGATATTAATAGCAGCAGAATTATAGTAGGGGATTTTAACACCCCACTGTCAAAAATGGACAGATCTTCCAAACAAAATATCAACAAAGATATTGTGGCATTGAACAATGTCCTAGATGAAATGAACTTAACTGATATATATAGAGCCTTTCATCCCAAAGAAGCAAGATATACATTCTTTTCAAATGCACATGGGACATTTTCAAAGATAGACCACATGATAGGTCACAAAACAAGTCTCAACAAACTCAACAAAATTGAAATCATATCAAGCATTTTCTCCGACCACAAGGGACTGAAACTAGAAACCAACCTCAAGAAAAAAAGCCCCAAACACTGAAACTTATGGAGATTTAATAGCATGCTATTAAACAATGAATGGGTCAAGAATGAGATTAGGGAAGAAATCAAAAAGTTCCTGGAAACAAATGAAAATGAACACAGAACAATCCAAAACTTATGGGACATAGCAAAGGCAGTCCTGAGAGGGAAGTTCATAGCGACACAGGCCTACCTAAAAAAGATAGAAACATTTCAAATAAACAACCTAACCCAACGCCTACAAGAACTAGAGGAACAACAACAAAGACAGCCCAGAGCAAGTAGAAGGAAAGAAATAATCAAGATCAGAGCAGAATTAAATGACATAGAGACTAAAAGCACAATTCTAAGGATCAATAAATCCAGGAGCTGGTTCTTTGAAAAGATAAATAAAATTGACAGGCTTTTAAGCAGGCTCATCAAGAAAAAAAG